>JAVTVY010005201.1:0-39672 GCA_036873755.1 Hanleya hanleyi | reverse complement strand
GCAACACAAGTACAATATTTTCAATTTCAAATTGTTCATATCATCTTAGTCACAAATAATCAATTGGAGAAATGTGGGAAATTACAACCTGCAAATTGCCCATTCTGTGAGAATGAAAACGAAACAATCATTCACTTGTTGTGGAAATGTCACTTCGTCAAACTTGTGTGGGATAATTTTATCAAGTGGGGGACAAGTCTAAATTTGCAATGCCGTAAAATGACACTCACTGAAGTCATTTTCGGAATCACAGATCGAGAGTCCGTTCTCCTAGGCCAAATAATCTTGTTGATAAAATATAGTATTTATAGTTGCAGACAAGCCTCTGGAAAGCCAAGCTGGGTGGCCGCAAAAAGTTCAATTTTAAAAACAAAAAACATCGAGAAAATTATCGCCAAAAAAAATAACACAGTTGGGCTTTTTGGCGAAAAGTGGGGAGCCCTGGCAGACATCGAAAGTGATTAAAATATTTAGTTCTTTATTTGCTATTTTGCTCTGATTTTTGTCATCACATATTTGTTGGACTTTCGCCCAAATTGAAACATGTTATAATTTAGCCAATGTCAATAGAAACCCGATACCTCTGTCACGCGAGGATGTAGAGGTAGTGTAAAATCGTGGCTATGGTGCAATAAATGCCCACTGGCTTGTCCATGGTTTGGAGAAAAAAAATCAGACAATGTAGAATCGGCCATACACGATTAACTCACGAACATTTACTAAAAGAAGAGACAGTCCCAAGGTGTATTCCATGCCACAAAGATCTCACAGTGAAACATGTTCTTATCGACTGTATAGAGTTTAAGATTGTAAGAGATTCTTTTTATCGAGCGACTACTTTGGAAGATCTTTTTGGTCGGGTGAGGGAGGACTGTGTCTTAGGTTATTTGAGAGAAATCGGTTTGTTGCATAAGTTTCAATGTGTGTATGTTTTAATGTATTGGATTACTAAGTTATTAACTTGAATACTTAGAATTTTGTTTGATCGTCGCTAATATAGCTGAAATATTGCTAGCTATATAGCGACGATCGAACAATATTCTAAGTTCTCAAGTCACTAACTTAGTAATCCAACGCATTAAATCATACACACATTAAAACTTATGTAACAGCCCGATTTCTCTCAAATAACCCAAGATGCAATCCTCCCTCCCTCAAGATCTTCCAAAGTAGTCGCTCGATAAAAAGCATCTCTTACAATCTTAAAATCTATGCATTCGATAAGAATATGTTTCACCGTGAGATCTTCATGGCATGGAACACACCTTGGGACTGGCTCTTTGTTTTAGTAAATTTTCGTGAGTTAATCGTGTATGGCCGATTCTATATCGCCTGATCATGGTTTGATCGAAACGTTTCTGGCTGTTCACATAGAACGGAGTACTGACAGTTCAGCGTAATGTCTCGCGATGCCTTGCACTGAAGAAAGAGATTCTAAGTCAATCAAATTATGGATAAATTTATCTGATACAAACCCTTGGTTAATAGGTCGTCATTTTTTTTCTTCGCGCTTCATCTCACCCAGCAGATCTTTCAGGGCGTTGGTTTGGCCGTGGTTGAAGTATATGCTTCGCCGATGTCATGAGGTATGCCGGGAAGAAGGTTCACATTTCTTTCAGACTTCTAGATTCATAGACTAACTGCCATTGACTGTAACACCATACATTGTATGTTGGAGAGGAATATTAGCATGCTCCAAGAATTTATTAACCCATGATGTCTTCCCACAACCAGTCGGGCTGCTGACGATCCATACTAAATGGATGTTCTGATGCGCCTGGGTGAGCCATAGATCGAGCCATAAAGTTCTCTGACACACCGTACATTTGTTCATCATGTTGACACTTCACTGCCAAGACGTGGACTAGTTAGATATGATTTCTCTCTATGTTTTATACTATACAGTATATTCGTTACACATCAACCTCCTCGTCCTCCACATCCTCCTGTTTTCAGCGAGCTCTTCAGAGAATAGTCATTACTATTCTAAAAATAAGCGTCTCCAAGTACTGGACCTTAAATATCGCTATTAGAAAAATCTATTCCTTTTTCCTCAAAACATTTCTAGATGTCTCTGAGGAGTGTCTTTCCGCTTTCTCTTTACTGACGCTTGATTGCCTGCTATCTGACGCCGTCTATGAGTTCTGCTTTAGCTTGATTCAGATCTTGCTGTACGTATAGGTGAAACTAATTCAACAGTCGCTATTTCAGACGCATCTCTTGTACGGGATTTTCTTGCCGAGTTTCTCTTCTGTTACATGCGAAATATTAAGAAACATTGGATGAGGATGCGGCCTCTTTCCCTCATTCTGACAAGGATCCTGACTTACGAAAGCCCTACTCTGGTCTACACATAATTTAATCCAAATATCATCATCGTCAGTCTTCTGCCGACATGATAAAGCTATAGTAGTGACGATTTGATACGTTCGACGGTTTCTGCAAGAATGCAAGAATTCCTCCCATACAGTTATTATATAGGTTATACAAGATATACTCCTGGTTTGTTGACGTCTCTAATTTCAAATTCCAATAGTGTCTTCTGATATGCAGAACACCGCAGCGATCAGCGAAGGGTCCAAGTAGGTCAACCAAACGCCGCAATCTAGGTCGACCGGGACGCTTGCGACCGAACGCCGCAAACCGGGTCAACCAACGTTCGTGATCGATAACTGTAGTTTTTTCCTTCGCCTCGGGTGATTCGAGACTGGTTATAGCGGAGCGATGTCCTATAAAGAGGATAGTAGCTGCTAGAGAGCATGATCATATATCCGACTAGACAGCATGACGACCTATTCAGCTAGACAGCATGATGATCTATCCAGTTCCTATGTGCGGAAGTTTCAGTCCCAAGGTGTATTCCATGCCAGGAAGACCTCACAGTGAAACATATTCTTATCTGTATAGATTTTAAGATTGTAAGACATTCTTTTTATCGAGCAGCTAATTTAGAAGATCATTTTAGTCGGATGAAATAAGACTGTATCTTAGGTTATTTGAGAGAAATCGGTGTGTTGGATAAGTTTTAATGTATGTATGTTTTAATGTGTTGGATTACTAAGTTATTAACTTGAATACATAGAATTTATTTGATCGTCGCTATATAGCTGAGATATTGCTGAACGCGACGTTAAACCTTGATTCTCTTTCTCAAAGCAGAAACTAAAAAATCAAAACGGCCACAAATTTTATGAAGATTTCATGTTAAACCCATGTTTATTACACAGAAAGGAAACCCAGTTTCTGGCACAAGCTTCCTTGCTGCGTGGTATCAACTTCTGTCTTTCAAGCATCCTTGGCAGACTGATGATATTCGCCATATTTATTGGAAGCTGGTGGCTGGGAATCCGCTTACCATCCTCATCTGTGATTTCCTCAATAGGATGGCTGGAATTATTTCAGTACAATAGTCGAATGGCCATTCTGTGCCTGGAGGAAATGTTACAATCACTTCAGTCATTATACAGAATTGAGGTGAGACTTTTTGTATGCTTTGTTCTCGAGATAGGCTGTCATTGCTAACTTGGTAATGCGCTATGTTTAGCACTGACAAGCACAAACACAACCTGTATGTTTAGCACCGAAAAGCACAAACACAACCCGGAGAAAGAAGGGTTGATGCCATCAGAAGAGGCCCCTTCATTTCTATCTAAATCAATTCACAGGCTCTTGAGATACATCACATTTGGACCTATATCTCTATAAAAGACGTCTGGGCGACTGTACGACAAAAGAGATGATTACAATTCCAACATCGTAAACTACACGCGTCTAGTCCGTCATTCAATATTCAATCGTCGTCCATTAAAGAATTTCCGCGTTCATAATCCAAAGACCTCTTTCATGTAATAAAATTAGCACCAGATTTGAAGAATAAACCATAGTATAAATAACAATAGGCTAGTTTCCTAAGAGAAACGGTCAATAGTTTTCAGTGATGCCGGCAAGTCATCATGTAGTTCCAAAAATATCAAATCCGTATCGCTGATCAGCATTCTTAATCCATATGATTTCGTTAAAGTCGTTATCTAGAGGATGATGTATCTCAGTCACGCTTTGATTGTGTCTGTTTATATGAACCCCATGCGGATCTTCAAATACATGGGTTCATACTACCCCTATCCCGGGTTTATCGGAATTAGACACAAGATACGAAACGTAACGTCGAAGACCTTGCAAACTACATTCGTATTTTGCTATCAACACGCGATATGTATCGCCGAATTTGAGAAACTTTGACTGGATGCGCTTGGTGATATAGCCCTGTTTTATAAGTTCCTGCAATAATGTTTTGTGACGTTGATTAAAATCGTCGCATTATCCCTACATGTATCTGGACAGTAATATTCCAGTGAAACCTGCATACGGTGTACACATATCTCGCCTAGTAGTATTTGCAAGATCTTGTGTTAAATGTGACGATTTTAATCAACAGATACAGCTGAGAACATCCTAGTTAATAAATGTAATCTCCATCATATTGGTAAAAGGGCTTTTCCAAAAATTATACCCACCCTCCTACTGAATGGTCCGAAATTACCCCTATTTTTAAATCAAAATACAACAGAAATTCAGCTATTTTTTTGTGGGGAAACTCGTCCTTAGGTGAGGGGGGGGGGGAGCTCTAATTTTTCGAAAAGCCCTTGTATCAAGATGGTTGAGATATTTGCATTTCTATACTCGGATTTTCTCTGCTGTTTCTGGCTGCTATTTTTGGTGTATCACGAACCCTGATGAATCATATATTATGACAGTGGGACTCCGTAAAAGGGATGTGTGGAGGTGAATTTCTGATTTGTTTTCTGACGTTTTATTTTCGTCAGTGAATCGCCTTGGATCGTACGACATGACTGATAATAAAATCAGAGTGAATTCACTTGACTAGGTACACATATGCATACAGGACACAGTTTCTATAATATACAGAACTACAAAATACCATGAACAAGACATATTCGGAATGTTAGGAAAAAATATAGCCAGTATGTTCTATTTGTGTTTTATCGAAAACTCTCCTCATACAGAAATTTCTGTTGCTGCCCGAACTCCAGTCCGACAGATTGCAGTCTATTGATAAGAATTTCGGGAGATCCAGTCAACCAGGTGATATTACTATTACGGAGATCTACGCCAGATGGCCCATCATAGAAGACATTGAACACCATGATATATGCCATGGTGGAAATGACGGAAATGATGAAGCGATAACTGCGAGACTGCTGTGTTCTGCGGACAATACGGTGGGCCTGAATGTGTTCGTATCTATATCGAGTAGATGATGCTTGACAAATCTCGGAAATATGGAATGATAAGAATACGATAAACTATATTAACACGAATTGAAAGTATAGATAGCATTGTCAGGCCGAATATGCTGATTTAAAGCTTAAAAATCAGGAACTGTTTATAGGATATATGAATTTTATCGGTATACAGTCTTTATCTCGGTATTTGTCACTATTGAAATCGAAAGAGATCACACTATGGGTCATTGGAACAAACAGGAATACCTGATGTAGTTTGCCTCTAATATATTGGAGGAATATACGTTTCGAGTCAGCGCAATTCCATCAGGGGACACCGGTTCTAAAGGAATGCAGGTATTTACGTAAAGAATTTGTATAATTGGTTATATTAGACAAAAGAGTGGATAAAATTTTGGGGGGGATTTATGGCCTCGCATATATCCCCGGTCCTGAATTATATCGGTTCCAAACGTGAGAGAAATTTCGTCCTGGTCTGTGATGTCCCACTATTATATATATTTTTCCGAATTGGCACGTAAATATTCCTTATTAGAATAAAATGTTCTTCAGCCTAGAAAATAACAATTTTTTCAATGGATTCTTAAAAATTTATTGAGCAATAACCACAAAATATTATACGCAAACGTCTTATACAACAGTAAAATTTCACTTTTTACGAAAAGTAACTGAAACTTTTCATGTAAATACAACATCAATGAACTAGAATGACAAGGCACACTGTCTAAAGTATTAATTGAAATAATTTTTCAGAATGTGGATTATGATGTTCAGATGTCCGAATTCCAAATAAAAAATGTCTCTCTGGAAATAAAGGCTGTAAGTATTCATTCTGTCTGATGCTATCAATAGAAAATCAAGTGATGTATTATGTATTCGTCCCCGAGGCCCGCCCTCTGTACAGACCTTTCGGTCTTTGATATATGTTGGCATTTGTGGAAAGTTGATGCTGGGTCGTCATCGGGCCTTACAGATTAGTCTTTTGTGTTAATTGCCGTCATTTACATCTGACGACGATACAGCTCACCAATCGTCAATGTACGAGTTGTCACAGCGAAACAGCTCACCAATTACCAGTATACGAGTTGTCAGAGCATTTCCATCATAGCTCTAGATTTGTATCTAATACCGCTTTATGCCGGTGCTAGGGGCCGTGTGGTCATATCATCCAAGTTGCCACATGAACAGGTACAATAAAAGCGTACCTGAGATACAACACATATCACGAATCGTTAGATTCTTGGTATGTGCTTTAGAATAGGCTTACCAGAAGACTATTCTGTGAAGTCATATGACGCAGTCAGTATGTCGGCACCTCTTCCCACTTCCCTTATATGTGTTGTAATTCATCTATTTCTCCTCTGAAGATTCACCATATTTATCAAATTATCTGAATTATCTTTCCAAGTGATGCCTAAATATTTTTCATATGAAGTTCAGTGTGCATATTTTTTTTGTGGTAATTTTATTTTACCGTTGAAATCTTTAACTTGAGCCACAGGGTAATGTATCTTTGTTTTATCAATTAATATTAGAGTGAATTTGGACTGGACAGTCTTTGAGTCAATTCAGCGAGCGAATGTATCTCGTTGCACTATTTCGTGGGGATTCCCCCAATAAACATTGTAAAACGAAGTCCTGTCTGGACCTACACATAATACACATCTTTCTCTCAATTGAACTTTATCGTTGAACTTCGTTCGTACCTTGCTAGCACTCGGCAGTAGTATGTAGTCAGCACGAAATGTTGGAATTTTTTTCCATTGTTCCATTTTTTCCACCAGAAGTGGATATTACACTAACGAAATATAAAAAGGCAAACACGAGTCAGCTCTTGTATACACAAGAATTTGGTCTGCTGAGAGAAAAATACAGATCACATCAGGCTATTTATACAGATGGTTCTAAAGATGGTGAGAGAGTCTCATGTGCTATTATCTTGAGTTCCAAAACTAAAACCTGTCGACTACCAGGTAAAAGTTCGATATTCACTGCAGAAGCAACAGCTATATTGTTTTCTTTGGAAGGTATCGGGTCCACTAGAAGGAAAAAATATGTATTCTTTTCAGATTCACTGTCATGTCTTCAAGCGATTAAAAGTGGAACTTCGACTCATCCCACTATCTTGATTATTCTACAATTATATGACTGTAAATTTGATCAACAGATTGATTGTGTTTTGTTGGTTGGCTAGTCACGTTGACATCAAAGGTAATATTGCGACTGATAGAATGGCTAAGGCAGTCCTAGATGATGAGGTTGATCCTGTTGGGATCCCTTACAGCGATTTCAGACACTCTAGCTGTGTTTATGTGAGACGACTGTTTCAGCATGGGATTCTGTGAATGATAACAAACTTCAGAAGTTCAAAAAGCTGTAGGCTATGCTCATCTGAGCAGCCAGAAACTTTTAGATCAAGCCGTGATCAGGCGATGTAGAATCGGCCATACACGATTAACTCGCGAATATTTACTTAAAGAAGTGCCAGTCCCAAGGTGTATTCCATGCCACGAAGTTCTCACGGTAAAACATATCCTTATCGACTGCGTGGATTTTAAGATTGTAAGAGATGGTTTTTATCGAGCGACTAGTTTGGATGCTCTTTTTAGTCGAGACTGCATCTTGGGTTATTTGAGAGAAATCGGTTTGTTGTGTGTGTTTTGATTTGTTGGATTATTGGCTTGAATACTTAGAATTTTGTTTGATCGTCACTATATAGCAGAAATATTGCTGAACGCGACATTAAACTTTAATTCTCTCTCTCTCATTATCCGGTTGTTTGACGAACAATTCTCAGTGAGTGTGTGTCCAAGACACGGATCGCCATAAACCCACCCATGATCAGGATTTAAATCCCAAATTCGGAGCAAGGTCCGCTTCGTTCTACGGTACCATTCAACCCACATGCTATGTTTACTGGGCTTATTTACTTCAGTGTGGGACAAGAAACAATAGCTTATTGGTGTTCTTGAAAATTGATACTACTGTGATCCAAAGATCCAATATGGCATCCAAAATGGTCGCCATAGTCCTTTCAATTGCATATTCCTACGAAGTAGGCTACCATCTGCAAATTGTCAGGTAGTCAGTCGGTCAGTGAGTCCATCCGAATCCTTTCGTCGGCAAAATAAGGAGAACCGTTAACATTAGAACCTTGATGTTTTGCATGAAGGTGCATTAGGGGACTGTTACCAGCAAGTTCTGAGCTGATCTACTTTTGATGAAAACAATTCTGGTGATTTTGATGAACATCATTGGTGATTCTGACTTGGGCCGTGCCCATCTTAATATAAGCAGGATTTCAACTTGGGGCGGGGGGATTTCCGAGAGTTCAATGCGTGCCGGAGTCCTAATGCCTACCCGACTTCGTAGGTCCTGTGACGTTAGTCACACTGCCATGTATTCCACAACTCCCTGCATATTTCTACAGAAGAGCGTATTCTCGATGGAACTACTGAGTTTATACGGCGAATTAGTGTGCATATTGGAGTAGCTGAGCATTGAATTTGGCCTGATATTGAAGAATTCTAGGAACAATTAATCATAGATAAATTCAAATTGGCGTCCGTGTAAAGTCTGGAAAGTATAATTTTCCTGTTTTTCTCTCCTTGAGAGCCTTTTGTAAATTGGATTTACAGAGGGGTACTATAAATTCATGAACACTTCCGAACATTAAGACGAGAAAAGTTTATAATTTTAACCAAAAGACACTTCCTGCAGGACGGCATAATTAGATGTATTATTCACAGAGCACAGGATCGGGATCATGTGACTAAGCTTGAGCCAAGCATAAAATGCTATGTTACGTTGTACTGAAGCCTGATTGTTTATGTGTATTCCATGGTAATAAAGTTGCATTGAATTGAACAGACAAGCTGGTTATTTCGAATGACAGATAACCTCACATTATCGCTATTTTGAATATAACCAGTATATACTCTGCCGAGGATTATTCCAGTTGATTAAAAATGATCCTATGGTGTGAAGCCCCTCAGCTGTGAAAAATTTCTGCTTCGAGTTAAATATAATCACTTAAATTAGATAAGTAACATTTAACAACACGAGTTTCGAAGGACTCCATAAATAAGTCCGCCATCTTTAATGTCTCAATATTTTAGTTCACGGAGGATTATGCAAACACACCCAAACTATGCATATTAATAGATAGATGAATCTATGGTGTGAAAAAAGATTGAATGTTTTATTGTCAGCTGAAAGCATTGAAAATGAAAAATATATCTACCATGAAAATATGAGTCTAACATGGTCGCAATTTTGAATTGTTCTCAGCTGAAAACGAAACTGGAATCAAAATGAGCATTATGTGATGTGCCATGATACGAATCTGCTCAATTTGAATCAGATTGTACTTTGAGTTAAAAATAATGCATAAAACGAGCATCATGCAGTTTTGGTGGATTTCTTGTGGTCGCCATTTTGAACGTCACTATCATGTCTTGTTTTAAACTGAATACTGAGCAAATACATTCAAATGGGGTTAAGGTGGTAGGCTATTAAGTGATACGCTTCAATTCTAACAATTCACACAATGAGCTAGGAATGCTGCTTCACATTATGCAAGCAACATAAGAAAGCGAGTTTTTCAGACGACTCCACATGACCACCATTTTGAATTTGACATAATGCAAGTAGACTCAAATTAGAAGCAATTTGTTGGGCTATGATTAGAGATCCATCGGTTTTGGTGAATTGAACAATGAGCTAAGAATAATGCCTTGAACTATCGAGTAACATGACAAAGCCTGATTTCCAGATGACCCTACATGACCGCCATTTTGAATTAGACCATCATATCTTAACCTTAGGGAACTGCAAATAGATTCCAACTGAACGTAAGTTTTTGGGCTACGATTAGATTTCCAGCTGTTTTGATAAATTTGAACAATGATCTGAAAATAATGCCTTGAACTATACGAGCAACATGAAAAGCCGGATTTTTAGATGACCCCACATGACCACCACTTTGAATGCTACCATCATATCTTAATCTTAGGGACATTCAGTCAGATTGCCTCTGAACGTAAGGTGGTGCTAGACTATTATTTGAAATAACTCCGTTTTGATAAAACGGAACAGTGAGCTAAGAATAATGCCTTGAACCGTACGAGCAACATGAAAAAGCCTGATTATCAGATGGCCTCACATGACCACCATTAAATTTGACCTGATTGAGCGTAACTTGTTAGGATATGATTAGATAACTCTCAATTTTGATAAATTTGCACAATAAGTTCAGAATTACAAGCGTCTAGTCCGTCATTCATAATCCAGCCGTCGTCCATTAGAGAATATCCGCGTCCATAATCCAAAGACCTATTCCATTTCCATATAACAGTATTAGCACCAAATTCAAAAAGACAAAAGTATACATAAACATAGGCTTGTTTCTTGCAAGAGAGAAGCGGTCAACAATTTTCAATGATGCCGGCAAGACATCATGATGTTCAAAAATATCAAATCCGTATCGCTGATCAGTATTCTTAATCCATAATATTCGTTATAGAGTCGTCATCTAAAAATGATGTACCTCAGTCACGCTTTGATTGTGACTGTTCATATGAGTACCATGAGGATCTTGAAGTACATGGGCTCACACGGCCCCTAGCCCCGGGTTAAGCGGAATTAGACACATGTTACGAAACGTAGCCCCATAGATCTTGCACGCTACGTTCGTATTTTGCTATCAGCATGCGATATGACCGCTTATATTAGGCAGGCAGATATTAGTTGTACCTCTCGTACCAACTTGCGCGGTTGGAATGCAACTAAATCACCCTACTGAATCGACAAGTATGATTGTAGGTGAATGCACCAGTCCATTTGTCATGCGACCATGAACTGTAGATTGGATCACTTCACATTGAAGCCGGATAACAGCTGCACTGTTATAATGAGGCGACATATGATTGTATATCAGATATGTCGACAGTCCATGGTAGCTACCATTTGTCTTGGCAACAGTCCATTTGGCGAATCATTGGCCAAGGTTACACGGTTCACGTCAGTTCGGACTGACCGTAATTTGACCTACCATGGACTGTCGATCGATCCGATGATGATACCATGGACTGTCGTAATATCAGACAGACAGAGAATAAACTATTAATGGTTCATATTCCTCTTAAACACACACAAGTGAGAGCAATCGAGAGATGAATGAGTCAGTGATACATAAGGCAGGTAGTAAGTTCCCACGTGATCATTTTGTGCTCATTTCCTTACACTATAATTCGATGCTAATACCTACCATGGACTGTCCACCAACACCTAAAAACACCTCTCGCCGCAAAAATGTTAAAAAATTTCGTTAACTTGAAATAGTAATAACCCTACATTTGGTGACAA
Organism: Hanleya hanleyi; assembly: GCA_036873755.1. Lineage (NCBI taxonomy): Eukaryota > Metazoa > Mollusca > Polyplacophora > Lepidopleurida > Hanleyidae > Hanleya > Hanleya hanleyi. The sequence continues at coordinate 28,042 of JAVTVY010005201.1, read as the reverse complement.
TATAGTACGATATCTCTCCATCAAAAAATGACTGGGCACCAGTAACCATACCTGTCATCGATATGCTGAAAATCGTTCATTTTCGGCTGTGGTCACTGTCGTCTGTTCAGACACACGCCCACGCTTGATAACGAAAGCACCGAAAAACCTACCATTGACTGTGATTTGACACGTGACCGGCGGTGTTTACCTACAATCATACTTGTCGATTCAGTAGGGTGTAAATGGTATTTTCAATCAATTATCGCCTTTTCCCTAGGGATTCATCTCCCTCGGGGGTTAAATTGTTCGTTTTATTATTTTCTGTGTGATTTGTATTTTGACAGGGAGAACTAATCGCCTTAATTGGGTCGGTTGGATCTGGCAAGGTAAGCATTATATATGTTGATGTACACAAACGATAGCTTGAACTATTTCCGATATCAGATAATTATATATGTTAATATGCACACCCTATATCAGATGCGATCACGTGTGTTCACTAAAATGCTAGCAGGGATATATATATTGCTGACTGCATTCTCCTTCCTGTGAAGTGGTATGATGACACCGATCTGACTATCGAAGCCCATATACATGTAGACAGACAGGCTTCATAACGACAACCTCATAGAATGCAGCCACGTTTGAGCACCTAAACGCGTAAACAGAAAGTCTGGTCTGGTGCATGTAGGCCTCGATTTATCAAGCGATAAACCCACATAATAGAAGTTAGAAAAGTTTATTGGTATTTTGTTCAGCCCCAAATGGATACGGAATACGTATTTGTTAAGGTGTAGGCCTACGATATTTAAGCCTACTAAAAATGCAAGTTACTTTCGAATAAGCTTATCTGCCATTTCCAAAAATCATGTCAGTAACCAAAATAAATAAGCCCAAAAGTAGACATATTTTTAGCATGGTAATCCAGTACATACCACAAATACACTTTATTTGATACTACAAGAAAGTATTGCATCGCGCTCACTATGGTAGACCGGTGCAATTTGACGAGATGCTGTGGCCCTGAAGAAGAAAACTTCCAATCTGAAGCCCAAATGGTGTAAATGCATTCTCAGGATAGGTTACCATTTTTTTTGCAAAAACTGCACCAGATATCCCGGCCTTTCCATTCAAACATTTGCAAATTTCACCCTACATTCCCCATGATTTTCACGAGATACGACGGTCAGAGATAAGGTCATCCAGATCATACCACTTTGATCGGTATATCAGAGCATGGAAATTTGTCACAGCGGACAATTTCCCGAAATCAACACGCAGTATTATGCCCAAACGTTGATATTTAATAAAACATTTTAGATACACCCACCGCGTAAAATGTTATTTATATCTTGAGCACTCCCTGAAATTCACATTTACGACATCACCGTTTGGAGGGTATCTTTAAACTTTAAAGCGCCTGTAAGAGAAATTTGTTATGTATAAATCTCCCTGAACATTGCTAATGTATTGTTGTATAATCACTGAACATGTCCGTGACTTTCGTTTGATCTGATTACTCTATCGTGCTATCTCGTACCGAGACACAGCATACCCAAGGATGATAAAATTTGCCTTCTCATAAGAAATGAGTTGACTGGGTCATCATATGAGTTAAAAATAGTCCGTGGCGGAATCATTTCGTGATGAAATTACGAGTGCGTAACTTGCTGAATCTAGAATTCTCTGAGTTGGTCAGGTTTATAAATTCTTGAAAAAATAATTCGCGCATAAAACACGACTTCTGTGCTATTGGTATGTTCCAAGTGACCATAGGAAGCGAATAGACAAAATCGCATGCTAATATATTGCCAACGGGAAAAATGGAATTACCTGCGAAAATGGTCTGTTTTTAGCGATGTCCGCTTTTCTATGGATTAATGACCAAGTCACTTAGAAAAAGCGACGTTCATGTAGTGGCGTGCGAACATACTCGCGTTTTCAACGGGCTAACTTATGGCAAAAAGGGACACATATTAAATTTTTAGAAAAAAATGGGTTTTTCCCATGCTACATGAAAAATTATTCCTTTCTATTGGCTCTATCTGATTTATCCGAACCGAAACCAGGCTCAACTTCTGCACGAAAACGTAAACAAAGCCAAGATGGCCGGCATGATTTCGTTACAATGATGGCATCATTCAGGAAACCCTTTTCGCCTAATTTTAGGAAACTACAGATCTTCCGACTGTTTTTTGTTTTTCAATATTTTATCTCAGTAACTAATTAAGATGATAGAGAGTGATTAGTTTGAGCAGAATAAATTACTTTTGTGCCATTTTAGGCAAGAAAAATACGAAAACATAAACGCGCAGGAAAGACTGAATTTTCCTATGATCCCTTGCACCTAGGAATACGCAACTACTGTCAAAATGAAAATGGTAGAATGTTTCAGCTCTCTTGGTTCCTGATCAACCCATAAAATGTTTGTTTTGGGGCTATATTAAAGCCCCCAGGCCAAATCTTTGATACAGTACACCATTACAGACAACTATATTCCAATGAAGAGGAGTGTGGTTTTCGAAACCCAAGAGAGTAAATTTCGCAAAAAAACATCGATTTTGCATTTCTGTTCATGTCTGAAAAAGTAAAGTAAAAAAAGACTCCCAGATATATGTCAAATGGTATATATCTGTGATACACCTAAATTACCAAGGCATGATAGTCAGAAAGATGTGATATATCACGGGGACCCACTGAACGTTGATGATTAATAGTTGTTTTCTGCTGGAGCATTTGAAACTCCTGTCATTCAATTTCGAATGTATCCCCCTCTCAGGCAAGGCAAAGACTATTTTGTTCTTCAGTCGATTGATTAATTGGACTGTAACGATACTCTTCGACATTGAATCGGTAGTTTCAATCTTCTTTTCCTCATTTTCCACCCAGTCGAGCTTATTGCTAACTGTGTTAGGCGAGCTTCCTCTCAGTAAAGGAGACATACAAGTATTTGGCGATGTGGGTTATGTCCAGCAGCAGCCTTGGATATTCCATGCTACACTGAGAGAAAACATACTAATGTCGGGAGAATTCGACGAACAACGCTATCAGCGAGTTCTCTATGCTTGCGCACTGAACAAAGTAAGTGAGCCAGACTAATTTAACGCTATTGTTCCCTATTGCCAAATAACATGAATGGTATATTCCGAGAATTGTTGAATGAACTTCATTTGTGTATTGGAAATATTGTCTGAATAAATATAATTCACCGTCGAGGATTATAAATAAATGACTGATTGACAAATTGACATGAAGTCGACTACCTGGGAATGTACGTACGCCTGTAAGAAATGCTTTTTATCGAGCGACTACTTTGGAGGATGTTTTTGGTCGGGTGAGGGACGATTGCATCTTGGGTTGTTTGAGAGAAATCGGGCTGTTACATAAGTTTTAATGTGTGTATGTTTTAATGCGTTGGATTACTAAGTTAGCGACTTGAGTACTTAGAGTTTTGTTTGATCGTCGCTATATAGCTGAAATATTGCTGAACGCGACATTAAACCTTAATTCTCTCTCTCTCCCTAACACTTTGACAGAAAACAAATTGACAGGAGGGAGGACTGTGCGAAGGAACTCGTCAGACTAGTCATCAAAATGTCGAACGGGTGCTTATGTATTACACTGTCATATGTCAAAACAGGCCGAGAGACAAAATAAGGTTTAGGGTTAGGTTTTTATTGTAATCCATGGTCAGTCACAATGGGACTGTTTTACAATGGAGCCGTCCACAAATAAAATGGATTAAAGTAACATTTATAAATACGAATAAAACAAAAATGAGACGTACAATGATACATATTAAGAAGACACGCCGCATCATGAGACAATAATGCCACACTTGAAACATATGGTTGTAGTCGCAACAATAAACGTATAAAGCTCTCCATAAACAAAGGGATGCTGGATAAAACATATCTACTACATTTGCGTTTGAAGCATTGGAATGTTCCTGAATTTTGAATGTCGAGTGGCAGGTCAATCCATGCCCTTGTTATATTTAAAAGAATTATGGTGACACACATCTGCGTAAATGTCAAATTTTGTACTAGATCTTGTGTCGTAGGTTGATTTTCGGATACAAGAGAAAACTGATCTACTAGATGCTTGGGAGCACGATCATGGATAATTTTCCACATTAAATTACACTTATTAAAAATTAATCTTTGATAAATACTCTAATAAATAACTAAGTTCAGACAGAAAGCCGAGGATGACTATTGAAAACAATACGCATACCTCGATTTTGAATTCGTTGGAGTCTTGCAACATAAGTTTTCGGAGAATTTCCCCACACATTTGAACTAAGAAGGAAAAAATATGTCATTCTCAGATTCACTATCTATGGCGCTACGTTTCGTAACTTGTGTCTAATTCCGCTTAACCCGGGGCTAGGGGCCGTATGAACCCATGTACTGCAAGAACCTCATGGTACTCATATGAACAGTCACAATCAAAGCGTGACTGAGATACATCATTCTTTAGATGACGACTTTACAACGAATATTATGGATTAAGAATACTGATCAGCGATACGGATTTGATATTTTTGGAACATCATGATGTCTTGCCGGCATCATTGAAAACTGTTGACCGCTTCTCTCTTGCAGGAAACAAGCCTATGTTTATGTATACTATGATTGTCTTTTTGAATTTGGTGCTAATACTGTTATATGGAAAATGGAATAGGTCTTTGGATTATGGACGCGGAAATTCTCTAATGGACGACGGCTGGATTATGAATGACGGACTAGACGCTTGTAATTCAAGCCATTAAAAGTGGAAATTCAACTCACCTCACCATCTTGAAAATTCTACAATAAAATGACACTAGATTTTATCAACAGATACATATTGTTTTGTTGGTTGCCTAGCCACGTGGACATCAAAGGCAGTACTGAAGCTGATAAAATGGCTAAAGCAGCTCTAGATGAAGAGGTTGATACTGTTGGAATCCCATACAGCGATTTCAGACCATCTATCTGCGCTTATGTAAGAAAGCTGTTTCAATCTTTATGGGATACTATGGATAATAACAAACTTCACGAGTTAAAAAAAAGGCTGTTGGTTATACTCATCTGAACAGTCATAAACGTTTCGATCAGGCCATGATTAGACGATGTAGGATCGGCCATACACGATTAACTCACGAATATTTACTAAAACAGGAGCCAGTCCCATGGTGTATTCCATGCCTGAAGATCTCACGTTGAAATTCTCATAGACTGCATAGATTTTATGATTGTAAGAGATACTTTTTTATCGAGCAGCTACGCTGGAAGTAAAAGAAGATTGTATTTTAGATTATTTGAGAGAGATTGGTTTGTTGTACAAATTTTAATGTTTGTACCTGTTTTAACGCATTAGTTTACTGAGTTGTTGAATTGAATACTTAAACTTTTGTTTGATCGTCGCAATATAGCTGAAATATTGCTGAATGTGAAGTTAAACCTTAATTCGCTCTCTCTGTTAGAAACTAATTGAGTAGGATTATGATATGATACAGTTTCTTTGATAATCGGTGGCAGAGAAGCCACCACAAGTACAGCGGGTCATATCTCGCATTTGTCAATTAGCAGTTTTTGCACCGAGGACAATGCTTGAAACATCAGCGATTTACCGCCACTGGTCTTCTTAAAATTCATTACATCTTTTCTCTCCTCAGCACGATATCGAAGAATGAAATTCGTGTCCTTTTTCTAATTGTTTTTAGGATGACATTTTCTTGGTGAAACATTGTGACCTAAAACGGCCGTTTTCCTCGCTGATTTGTTCACAGAGAACGACCCAGTTATTAGTAATCCCTGGAATGTCCGTAAGGCTACTCACTGCGGTAGCTGTGTGTACCAGCCGTAAAGAGTACGATGACGTCGATAGGATGACCGAGAACACTAATTTTGAAAACATTGAAGTCCAGCGCGAGTATCTCTCTCCAAAATGCAGTGACACTTGATCAGATTATTCTTTAATAAATTATGCATACATTACCGGCATATGTGAGTATATTTACATATATATCAATTACAACACATATAAGGGAAGTGGGAAGAGGTGCCGACATACTGACAGAGCCACATGGCTTCACAGTATAGTCTCCCGGTTAACCTATCCTAAAGCACATGCCAAGAATCTAGCGATTCGTGATATGTGTTGTATCTCAGGTACGCTTTTATTGTACCTGTTCATGTGGCAACTTGGATGATATGACCACACGGTCCCTAGCACCGGCATAAGCGGTATTAGATACAAATCTAGAGAGCTATGATGGAAATGCTCTGACAACTCGTATATTTGTAATTGGTGAGCTGTTTCGCTGTGACAACTCGTACACTGGGGATTGGTGAGCTGTATCGTCGTCAGATGAAAATGACGGCATTTAACACAAACGACTAGTCTGTAAAGCCCGATGTCGACCCAGCATTGTTTATCAAATAAAATTCTATGTCTCTGAGACGTGAGTTAACCTGTTATAATGTGATGTTTGGCCGACTAGCTATAAATATTATCAATGATTGCCGTCTGTACAAATCATTGTGATTGTAGTTTTTTGACTTTTAAACATGGTGCAGAATGAAGCGCTTGGTCGGTGTCGGGCCTCAAATGTATTTGTTCTGAAAAATGTATTCTATTAATACACCCTCGTTTGTGTCGTTCTTTTCTATCTGACGTTCACATAGTTCATCATTTTCCAATAGATGACTTGATATGGATATCACATCATCGCTCTGAAATACTTGTATATAATACCGCTCATATCGATGTTAGGGGTCGTGCCAATCAAGATGTCCACATGAACATCTTCACATGGATCACTTTTGGTTCTCTTGATGTTTTTGGTTCTGTGAGTCATACGACTTCTTGTCAGTACTCCGGCATCGTTTTCCACCATACACGATTAACTCACGAACATTTACTTAAAAAAGAGCCAGTCCCAAGGTGTGTTCCATGTCATGATGATCTCACGGTGAAACATATTCTTATCGAGTGCATAGATTTTAAGATTGTAAGAGATGCTTTTTATCGAGCGACTACTTTGGAAGATCTTTTTAGTCGGGTGAAGGAGGATTGCATCTTGGGTTATTTGAGAGAAATCGGGCTGTTACCTAAGTTTTAATGTGTGTATGTTTTAATGCGTTGGATTACTAAGTTAGTGGCTTCCTGGGTTCGGTACACAGTCCTGTCCTTTTATCAAACATTTTTTGTATAGCTCCGGAAGTTCATCCTATATCAGAAATTGATATAAAAATTGGGGCATAGCGTACTGCTTTTTTCTAATTTTTAGCTTGAATAACGTTTGCCTGTGGCAAATTGGTACAATGTGAATACTATGTAAACACACAATACTTGAGATATACATGTTTTCAGAATGTTCAAAAGTCATGTCAATTTTCTCAGGTTATATACATATTCCTTGGAACATGTAGTATCTGAATAAGTAAATTTTAATGTAGGTCGCCATCCAAAAAGGGGCATGAATAGAGCATTGAAACCACCTGTACCCACACGTTTTCCTGCCATTTTTCATGAAGTGCCAAGAATGCAACGTCATGACGTCGACAAGTGCCACGCCAACAAAGAGTTTGTCATTCGACGTCATGACATCACAAGGGGAAATTTATCAATTGCTTACAAAACGAGTCACTGAAACGTGAACGCTGCTTGTTAAAGTATCTCATTCTACCCATTCACTCACAAGAGTACGATTACAAGGGAGGTAATTGTGATGCGCAAAACGTTGCGCAGAACACCCGTTCTTGTAACCAGGAAGCCACCTTAATTGAATTATTTCTGACGCGGGTGCAGGCTATTATATCGTCATTACTTATTGCAACGATAGGGCAACCTACGTGAATCTCTTTCGTTCGCTTCTACTGCTTTATTCAGCTATAATCAGGATACTTTAGTGGATAAATGATTTCAACCAGGTGTCCCAGAACAAGAGTTTATAGAAACAACAGTGCAATTCCGGTATTTCAGTTTTGACATTTCATATTAGTATAAGTCATTTCAATCACCGTTTATTTAAATCTGATAGCCAAAGAACGATAATAGTACCCTGTCCAATACGAAATTTCTTTCAATCTGTAATTTATATTCGAAGTCGTTTGTATAGTATTTTATCCCTAATACATGAATCAGTGTACTTAATAATACAGGTATTAATTAAATGATTGTTATTGATTGTTACTGATTGTTAATACCGTAATGGTAGTTTCATTGTCAATGGAAAGCCCCATGGTAAGAATAGGCCTCAGCTCCTCAGAGAGCTAGTCGTAAGAGGCAACTAACTGAGGCACCCGTAGGACCCCACCGGTGTGGTTCCCGGGTGTGAAAAGGAATAGGACACAACGTCGTGATATGACTGAGATATAGTTGAAAGCGACGTTAAATCATATTCACTCCCTCACGCACCCTTGTCGATGGAAATACGTGTTTGTAGACGTTATTCTCTGCATTGTATATCATGGGATTCTGTGTGGTGCTTGACAATTCCGACTGTTAGTCCTGGAAACGACTTCTATATATATTCTCGGAGAAGTGCATGTATGTAATCAGAGATATGGAACACCAAAATCGGGGGACCAAACTGTGATGACAGCACAACTGGAAGCTTATTGTACTGTTCATTGTGTTTTTTTCTTGTAAAAGAAATTATTAAAACCAAGCATAACGAGTTTGTCGCCTGTTGTATGCGTTTTCCTCACATTTGATTTATACCAATAGCCTGACAATTTTTGCGTTCCAATGTCTTATCACGTTTAAGTGACGTTGTGCATACAAGTACAATGGATAAATGGGTTCATGGACATCTCTACTGATGTCCATGCCCTTGATCAATATGGTATGATCTATAGACTTTTCGTTAATTTTCTGCAATTGCCGCCACATTTCAATGCGGTGCACATATGAGCTTTTATAATTTTATTTTGGAAACAAAAAGTTAATCTTGAGTAATATAATTTTTAACGTGATCAGTTGTGAATTTTCAAAAGAGTGTAATTTGTTCAAATGCGTAATATAACGTTGTCTAATATTGCAACCTATTAGCGCGATCAGTAGAGATGTCCTTATACACAATAATTTATTCCAGGTTTACTTATTAGAATGAAGGAAAGTGAACTGTGCACTACCACTTGAGCTGTGTAAATATCGTTTTAAACAAAATTCACAGCACTATGGTTCTATCGCGTCAAGCGACTGGAAAAGACGAGTACAAAATGATGGCTGTAACATGTGTAAGTTACTATTGTTGGTATGGTTATGAAAATGAAAACTTGTAAAAGTTACGACTTCTTACCGGAATACGGGAAGAAACTTTTCGCAAAGAGTTGGATATATTTATTTGGTATCAAACATTGTTCCTAATAAGCAGCTCCAGTGTTTCTGGATATGTGTGCACCGCATGAAACTTGTGGAGCAAATATTTTCTTTTGATAAAACTCAAATTGCATGTATTATTTTATTATAGGACATAGAACTGATGCCGTACAAGGACCTCACGCTGGTAGGAGAGCGAGGTCTGATGCTCAGCGGAGGTCAGAAAGCACGAGTATCACTGGCCAGGTAGGCATAGCTGGATACCCAGTGAACTAGCTTGAAAATGCCATAACTTAAGTCATACATTCCACACGCTAAATTGTATTTCTCGAATTCTTCAGCCAGATGGCAATGGGGATCGCCAGCCACGCTAGGCGGCGCTAGTGCTCCAACAGGTAAAGAAGACGTGACGTCATAAAACGAACAATTATAACGTCGTTACATTATGACGTTGCCATTGTGACGTCAAGAAAAACGACATGCGCATGCGTCATTTACCTCTTGGTACACGTAGCCACCTGGCGTCAGTTCGAGCTATCGAACCCCATTGGCTGCCAGCACTTGGAAATTCTTATGATTCTGAAGGAAACATTTCTGAAACAAATGGATATACCATTTATATATTGAAAATAGAAAATAAACCCTTGAAAGCTTGAGATAAGGTATACGTAAATAACACCGAACACCAAATTCCAATTTTGGTGTCAAGTACCCAAACTTGCAATATCAAACCCTACGAAATTATGCTTGATAATGGTAACTAAAGGTCTGACTTCGACTTGAAAACCTCCGAGGCAAATTTCTTGATATACCGCCTCTAGGGACGGTAACTAACTGACTTCGACTTGAAAACTTCCTAGGCAAATTTCTTGATATACCGCCTCTAGGGACGATATTGAATTCAAATCAGTTGACAGATATATTCAACGATCTTAACACCATATATTAAAATTGAAGCAATATGCAAGAATCACTCTGGTAGTCTACAATATATTTGTGACAATCGCTCTTCAACATACCATTTTGTCATCATCTAGAACATTCCACATTTTGATATATGTTGGCATTTCTGGGAAGTTGATGCTGGATCGACATCGGGCCTTACATACTAGGCTTTTATGTTAAATGACGTCATTTTCGTCTGACGACGATACAGCTCACCAATCCTCAGTGTACGAGTTGTCACAGCGAAACAGCTCACCATTTACCAATATACGAGTTGTCAGGGCATTTCCATCATAGCGCTCTAGCTTTGTATCTAATACCGCTTATGCCGGTGATAGGGGCCGTGTGGTCATATCATCCAAGTTGCCACATGAACAGGTACAATAAAAGCGTACCTGAGATACAACACATATCACGAATCGTTAGATTCTTGGTATGTGCTTTAGAATAGGTTAACCGGAAGACTATACTGTGAAGTCATGTGACTGTCAGTATGTCGGCACCTCTTTCCACTTCTCTTATATGTGTTGTAATTACACTCTTAGATACGCGCACTGTGCCGAAAGTTTCAGTGGCAGTAGTGGAATGAGTGAAATTATTACCAGAACAGATGTCCATAATATTGTAAGAATAGTTAGGATAATGTACAAGATGGCCGACGGGAGACTCCTGGGAGAATTGTGAGCTAGGTTTCTCCGGTTTTAATTGATTTTTCAGAGACGTGTTACAGTGCTAATTCATATTAAATATCTCGATCCAATCTGTTCATGGGTAGGGAGGTGTCGGTCTACCTTATAGTCAACAATCCAGCCTGTTCAAGAGAAGAATGGCGTCGGTTCTACCTTATAGCTGACAATCCAATCTGTCTATGGGAAGGCATGTGTGAGTTCTGCTTATAGTCAACACTTGAAATGATGAGTGACAACGAACACACTTGTTTTTTTTCCATTATTTTCAAGAGATTTGTACTATCCTTTTTTAGGGCGATCTACAAGGAGGCTCCTGTTTTTCTGCTAGATGACCCATTCTGCGCAGTAGACACGGATGTTGGCAAACATATATTTCAACAGTAAGTTCACAACATCTACGCATTTATAAATTTTCGCACCTCTCAGGGGAAAAAACATACTTTAAACCAAAACTTTGGGACTTTATAGCATATCATATTGAGGTCATTAGCTTGAATTTGCTTAATCCCCCAATTCGAAATGGCGGTCTTGAAGATATGACTCCAATTTTCGCCATTTTTGTGCTGAAAACTGCCGTAAGTTATCTCAATTCGTATCAGAGAGTTTCTGAGATAAAAAACTGATACATTCGAATACAGTCGAATTTTCTTTGTAAACAGACAAAAAATCTACCTATAACATGGCGTCACTATAACCACAATCTTGGATATCATATTTTATATTTTCTGGAAAACCCAGAAATATAGAGTCGAAATTACAAGCGTCTGGTCCGTTATTCATAATTCAGCCGTCGTCTATAACAGAATATCTGCGTCCATAATCCAAAGACCTAATCCATATAACAGCATTAGCACCAAATTCAAAAAGACATTCATAGTATACATAAACATAGGATAGATTCCTGCAAGAGAGAAGCGGTCAATAGTTTTCAATGATGCCGGCAAGACATGATGTTCCAAAAATACGAAATCCGTTTCGCTGATCAGTATTCTTAATCCATATGATGATCGTTGTAAAGTCATCTAGAGAATGATATATCTCAGTCACGAAAAATTTGTTTGTGACTGTTCATATGAGCACCATAAGGATCTTAAAGTACATAGGTTCATACGGCCCCTAGTCCCCGGTTAAGCGGAATTAAACACAAATTACGAAACGTAATGTCATAGATCTTGCACGCTACGCTCGTATTTTGCTATCAGCATGCGACATGTATCGGCAAATTTGGGAAACCTTGCGTGGAGGCGCCTTGGTATAGCCCTGTTTTGTAAGTTTCTGCAATAACGTTTTGTGACGTTGATTAAAATAGTCAGGATTTAGCAAATGCTACTAGACGAGATATGTATATGCCTTTATATATGCAGGTCCCACTGGAAACCTTTGGGCCCCTAGTCCTCGGACGAAGGGATCATGCAAAATTATAGATGAGGTAGGACCGGTGCAACAGTGGGGAACCAGGACTTTCTCTCTCGTCTTTTTATGTAGGACATTGAATTTTTTTTACACGAGTGTCCATAGGACCAAGAGCTATCCCCCCCCCCAACAAAAAAATAAAATACGAAGCTCAGCATCTGATAACCCCTCGGCTCTGGAGTCCCAATTCGGTAGGCTTCTAGGTCAAGGCCATATGATGCAAGTTTGGTGTGCCTAAGGATATCCGTTCTTGAGCTATGTCGGTAGAGTGATTTCAAAATGAACAGTTGAACGGTATCCGAGATATGTATCATTAATGCCTTTACATAAATTAAAGATGGCCACCAAGGCTTCCGTCCAATCAGAAAAACCGGCTTGGTAATTCATTGGAAGTCTCTTGATGTATCGATGATGTACACCAACTTTCATATTGAGCAGTTGAATGGTATCATACATGGTGTACATGTATCATTAATGATTGTATAAATTAAAGATGGCCACCAAGGTTTCCGCCCCACCAGAAAAAAAGCGGTTTGATGGAATTCAATGGAAGTCGCTTGACGCATTGATCTTTGATACCATTCAAGTGTTCAATACGAAGGTTGGTAAAACAGATATTAATCATTAATGATTTTGCATAAATTAAAGATGGCCGCAGAAATGCGGGCTAGTGTGGAGGACCACTGTTTCATATTTTAACAAGCGTTCTGAGAACCCCAACATCTCGCCTTGTAGGGGGATCCGCTGAAGCTGCTGCACTATTGAAAGCATACATGTACACGTACAGGTGTACATGTAAAGTTTTTAACAAAAACCTTACCCGGTATCATTGAAAAAGTACGAAGTCCAAACCGCGATGATTTGGACAAAAATTAATATCTCATGTCACAAATAGCACAAGCACATCCTCAAATCATATGAAACATGTGTAGCAAATGTCAAAATCATCCAAAGAAAGCAGACAGCTTCAGAAACATCCCTGTACAGGCGTACATGCATGTACATTATCATTGGCAAATTACTAAATCGAAATCCTCATAATTTGGACAAACATTAATATTTCATCTCATACGTAGCACAGACACATCCTCTAATCATATGAAACATGTGTCGCAAGTTACATCATCGATAGGACTAAAACTTTATTTACCTAGTATCCAGATAGGACCCAACATTTTTCTTGGTTTCAAGATTAGGGGGACCGAGGATTTCTTTAGTTTATTTTACTTGTTGCACCGGTCCTACCTCATCGATAAATTTTGCATACTCTCTAATACAACTAATTGGATGGGATGACACGACCCCACAACCTGATACTTCCCAAATTAAACGCAACATTGAAACATGCGTTTCATAATAGTTTACCAAGGTGACTTGGTTTGATAATTCTTAACATCGTATGTTCCTCCAACAAGTTTCAGACTTCAGCGGACATGTCGATTTATGTTTGTTGAAATATTTGGCCTAACATAACAACTTCATGCGAAAGGGTTTAACTATGTACATGTCTGTTGTTTGGTATCCATGATGAACATTGGCGTTACATGGCGTACTCTGTGTAACTGGCTCATGTCAGTCAAACTTTCACGCGAAAAGATATAATTACGCATGCGCATTTTATATCAGATCCGTGGAACAAGGTGGCAAACATTAGTGAAATCCTCTGGAAAATAGGAACCAATAATACACCTAATATGCTACATTCTCTCAAAATGAATGTATTAATCTTCATACATGTTATCTCCAAGTGGTGTATCATATTGGCGGAAACCTAGAACATCATGATAGGGCTGTTTCCGAATTATTTCAAAAATAATTTCATCAGGACATATTGCTGAATCTTTGACTAACATATTATTGATTTATTTTGCATCACAGAATCAGCTCCGTACACGTAGCATGATTTACATTCAACTGCATGTATTGATTATTTCTAGTTGCATATGTGGATTCCTGAAAGAAAAGACCAGATTTCTTGTGACACACCAACTTCAGTATTTGAAGTGCACGGACAGGATTGCCATTATAGAAGGGGTAAGGCCACCTCGCACAGGTTTCCTATGACGCTGAGATAATACGCGTCTTGGAAAGAATGTTGGAATTGAGTTTAGTTTATTTATCTGTGTACAATGTCATGCGTGAACTTCAGTTTTGTAGATCAACCATCAATGACTCGACGAAGCACAAGATACTGGGCCATCAAGCGCCATTATACTGTAACATGTGACAAACATTTGCCAAAATGTATTCTATCTTCCCTTGTATCGTGGACATACCCAAATTGGTTATCATTATACTAAATTTTGACAACGAATGAACATGATCGGCGTTGTATACAGAAGAGCTATTCATCAGGCCTATCTATATGATTTAATTACTTTACATTTCTAAAAGGAAACATATACGAAGTAACTTGAATGTACTATTGATAAAGGTCGGGCCTTCATACTCTTGATCCTCAGTCGTCAAACGTTGTCTTCTCTGCAAATATAGATTGGATAGCAACATTAAACGAGAAGCTCCGTGTTTGAACGGGCTAAAGTATAGAGAGATCAGAAGTATCAGTAATAGAAAACACGAAGATAGTTATTGAAACACTCACGATCAAATACTTAGCCGGGTGAATGAACCGAGAAACAATCGGTGAATGACTCAATCTTGTTAAACAACCCACAATGAGGATACCGCTTGTCTACATAAGGTAATACTGAGGCTGATAGAATGGTTAAGGCAGCCCTAGATGATTAGGTTGATCCTGTTGAAATCCCATATAGCGATTTCAGACCCTCTACCTGTACTTATGTGAGACGGCTGTTTCAATGAGTTAAAAAAAATGTAGGCTGTCCTCATCTGAACAGCCAGAAACGTTTCGATCGAACCATGATCATTCGATGTAGAATCGGCCATACACGATTAACTCAAGACAATTTACTAAAAAAGAGCCAGTCCGAAGATGTATTCCATGCCAGCTCTTTTATACATCGTCGCTATATAGCTGAAATATTGCTGAACGCGACATTAAACCTTAATTCTCTCTCTCTCTCTCTCTCTCTCTGCCACGATAATATCACAGTGAAACATATTCTTATCGACTGCATAGATTTTAAGATTGTAAGAGATTCTTCTTATCAAGCGACTACTTTGGAAGATCTTTTTAGTCGGGTGAGAGAGGACTGTGTCTTTGGTTATTTGAGAGAAATCGGATTGTTACATAACTTTTAATGTATGTTTTAATGTGTTGGATTACTACGTTATTGGCTTGATTACTTAGAATTTTGTTTGATCGTCGCTATATAGCTGAAATATTGCTGAACGCGACATTAAACCTTCATTCTCTCTCTCTCTCTATCTCGCTCTCGCTCTCTCTCTGCATATTAAATATTGTACAAAACGTTCTTGCATAATGTGCTATGTTTACATACCCATGTCATATATAACATAATCAGATCTGCATCACCATCATCCATTAACCGTCTCTTAACTTTCTTAACTTAAATGATATTAGTTATTTTTGTAAAGGGTACAATCACGGATGTCGGATCTTTTGACGAACTAGAACATCGAGGAACAGATTACATCACCAGTCATGTGGTGGCTCAAGTGGAGCAGCAGCAGTTTACAGATGACTGTACATCAACTGAGAGAGCGGTTTGTAGTTTGGAAGCAATTTTGTAGTTATGGGTTAACCCTATCTGACCTGGGATTTTTGGAACCTGTCCAGACCGGGGGTGGCCATTTCGCCATCACACGCCTAGATATTTTTCTTAATCCTTGAGCTAGGGGGCTGAAACACAACACACTATACCCTTGGGTCAAGCTCTACCAGAAGTTGCAAAAATAAATTTCAGATAACCGCCATCTTCATGATCCTCTACTCGGGGAGTGAGGGGGGGGTATGCAAATTGGTTCAGAATTACCCCTATATGATAAACTAAAAAATCCCGGAGGGTCAGTTTCATTTTTTTGTCTTTCCGGAGATAGGGGAAAAAGTTTGATGTGCCCCGAGATAGGGTTAAATGCTTACCCAATTTTACCTCCATGATTTTCCCAAGTTTAATAATATCGTCACTCTGGCTATTTGTATATAATTTAGCTAGTGTTTGAACATTGCATCGATGCTATAGTATTACTCAATCAATCTACATTTCCTGTCCACCTGAACTTTCTCATATCTTTTGAGAATGTACATGTGAACCAGAATTTTCACCTTTGTAGTTCAATGAATCAACAAACGAGCAATGCATTGCAGAGGAGCAAAATAAGCAAGGTGGTACGGCCAAGGAGGTCTATATGGAATACATGAAGGCTGGATTTGGCATGTTTCTCTTTCCTCCCGCCCTTCTGTTGGTATTTACTGCAGTGGTATGTTTGATTATCAGTCCTATATTATATCATCATCGTCTTTGGTCACCCAGTACAATATTAAACTTCATTCACTGCCAATCAGTGCAATTTCATTTGAGTTTGAAATATTCACCACAAATATATACGCACCGATTTGCTCGTCAGATACACGGAAGCATAAATATTAGTATATACCATAACATAATACTACATCCTGATTGATACAGTTATTTACACTATAGTATTTTTCTTATAATTAGTCGCGGGTTTGAGGGCTTCTGTAAAATCAGCCGTATGGTTAAAATCAATTTCCTTTTTTAAAACGTATATAACAAAGTTATATCTATAGAATGTCATACCACTCTCCGTGATAACTGCTACAAAACTTGAGTTTTAGAGCTTTTTTGTACTACCCGGGTTAAATCCCATAAGGGTTGTTCACGTGAATCTTCACCAATACATGGTATGTCGTCTATTCCTTTTTCTCTGGCCAAAGGGCAATAGGCGGGGTGAGCTATTCAGTTCTATATATGGGAAAGTGTCCTCAATCGATGTTACCTTCACAAGGACAGGGGCAATGCCTCCATGAGTGACTACATGAATTAAAATGACAACTTCACACGATCTTTATTTCAATGACGGTGTAATCTATGGATGGCCGTATGACCTATATTTACATTTTTATAGCAAATATCCCATTATTGATCCAGTCGATTAGAGTCGAACATCATCAACGGTATTGTAAGTGTATAGTTAATTTGATTGCTCTCTCGTTAATTACATTTGTAAACCTACGATGCATCGAAGAGCACTGATTGAAATTCTGCCTACAAATTGAACTATTGATAGGTACAAATAACACGACGTCCTGGTGTATGAAAGCGACGTCGTCGTCCTATCACTCAACATTGTCAAAGGCGACACGCGACGCGAAAGGGCGACATCGTGTTTTGGAAGACGACGTCACCCTTTGCGTTGTCGCTCACGCTTTTGATGAGGTAATGCGAGGCACACTTTTGGTCCAACTAGATCACCATACTATTGAAGTGATACGGTTATGCTGTGTCTGAGAGGCGTCCAAATCTTTGAGGTGTCGAGGACATTTGCATAACATAGCGGCTGTACTGGTCCACCCGTATTCTCGAATCTTTCGTTCTTTGTCAACGACAATAAGTTTAATTTCATGTCTTCATAACCAAACGGCAAACAGAGCAATCCTTGAATGACATCTCGCCCCGCCTATTGCCCTTTGGCCAGAGAAAAAGGAATAGATTATGACGACATATTATGTATTGGTGAAGATTCACGTGAACAATCCTTATGGGATTTAACCCGGGTAGTACAAAAAAGCTCTAAAACTCAAGTTTTGTAGCAGTTATCACGGAGAGTGGTATGACATTCTATAGATATAACTTTGTTATATACGTTTTAAAAAAGGAAATTGATTTTAACCATACGGCTGATTTTACAGAAGCCCTCAAACCCGCGACTAATTATAAGAAAAATACTATAGTATATTTTATACCATGATAGTACATCCCGTTGTAATTCAGTCACAGTATATTTATATACCAAACTACAATAGTTCATCTTGATTGACTGTAATTCCTCACCATAACCATTCTACAATTATAGTACATCCCGACTGATTATAATTCATTCACATTATATTTATATACCATACAATAATCGTACATCCTGACTGATTGTAATTCAGTTATATTATATTTATATACCATATTACAATAGTATATCCTGATTAATTGTATTTCAGCCACATTATATTTATATTCCATACCATAATCGTACATCCTGATTCACTTATATTATATTATATTTGATGTCAAATGGCGGGCGTACTGGTCAGCGTGTGAATCCGTCTACACATTGTGTGCCACAGATGCAATAAGGACTGAGTCTTCAGAGCTGAATTTGGATAATATTGTTTGTTAACACACCTCCTACACTTTGGTGGATATTTGTAGAGATTCTACTAACAAGATGGGGAGAAAGTCGAACCCAACTTTCTACGTGGTAACAAAAGGTAAACTGTGTGGGTTGTTTACGGACTGGGCATACTGTAAAGAGCAGGTGCTCGGAGTGGCTGGAGCAAATCACCAGAAATTTAGAAGTTACGCTGAGGCAAAGGATGTACTGGTAAAAGCCGGGTTTGGAGAATTTACAGTTTACCAGTCAGACCTGAAACGTGGTGAGGTAAGAGCAATGACAAACTCAGAATGGGAAAAGAAAGAAAATGGCGGCGAATTAGCCGAAACAGGACCCGTGAACAAAGGACAAGTGATCCCAGATGGCAATTTGGCCAGCCCTACAAATGCGGCCTCGGTAGGTCACTCTGTCTTGACAGATAAGGGCCCTAGTGAACTGCCAATTTCTTACTGCTCCCTGTCATCGTGTAAAAGGGAGTCCGATGACTGTATGTTACAATGCCACACGTGTGAGAGATTGACACATTTTAGCTGCTCTAATCTACCACCATACGAGTTGTCCAAATATGTGGAGAACTCCGCAAGAGAATATACTTGTTTGGCTTGCTCGGCTATCTCGCCTGTTGTAAGTGAATACTTTGAGTTAATTGCGGACCCGGCAAATTTGGCAAACGCGCCTCAAGCCAATGTGGGACTCAAATCCCCTGCACACGGGAGCTCGCATGGGACATTTGCAAAGGATCTAGTCTCCTTGAAAGATGCCATTCTGAATCTTGGGGAGAGTTGTAAAACTATAGCGAGGGACGTGCATGAGCTCAAAGTGGCTCAATCTGACATAACAATGAATCTCACCAGCCTAAAATCGGATCTGTCTCGCTCAATGAATTCTAACTTCCTGCTGTTACAGACTGATGTACAAAACATAGAGAGCAAACTGCCAAAACCAATGAGCGAAATGGTTATTACATGCAGCGGAGCAGAGGCAGCGGAAACACGAGAGTCCACGGGTATAGAAAGCCTGGTATGTTTGAACGGTCTCAAAGTCGACATAGGAGTCGTTAAGTCTGAGCTGCGAAAACTGAAAGAAGTGGCCGACGATCAACTGAGACACATGAATGAGAGTTGGGAGTCAACTCAGAACAGTAAGCAGGAAACCCCCTTTCTCTCCCCAAAGAAGGTGGCAAAATCATACGCTCAGGTGGCTCAGGAGTGTAACTTCTCCTCTCCCTCGAGGTTTACCCCATTGGACCCGGATGAAACTGAATTAAAAACTTTGGCACATCAGGATGAATACAAAAGTCCGCGGGTGAGACGAAACGACAAAATTGTCAACAAAACTCTCAGAGTGTTAAAACCCCCCGCTACTGGTTCAACCAACATTTTTCCAGACAGTGTGTGTGCAAAGCCACGTAACTCGACGAAAGACCAAGCAGCTAATCATCAGGATCAATCACCCTCTCCCTGTGCGGTTTCTTCTGAGACAGCCTTACCTGCGGCGCGGGCTATTGACAGTCGGTGTCACAAAGTTGTTATTGCTGGAAGTTCCATCACCAAATACTTAAAACCGGTGCTTCTCAGTAGAGGAATTGAATCCCCCGTGTCTATCATTCGAGCCACAAAAATCGAAGATATTCTACCCGCTGTACAAGCTGCATCGTTTCAAGACGGTGACACCCTGGTTACTCACACGGGTATAAACAACTTACAGACTGGTGAAACTGTCGACAGGTGTCTTGGTGCCTTTCTAAAACTGATTGAAGATCTACGAGCAACATTTCCAAGCTCATCCGTGCTCATATCGAAGTTAACCCCGGTTGGTGATCGTCGTTTGGATGTCAAGAGAGCTCTGTTCAACTCCCGAGTGGAGGAAGCGCTCTTGGAATACGAGGACATCTCTTTCGTGGACAACAACAATCTTTCTCTTAGGGGTCATGTCATTACGAATCTGTTCTCTCCGGACTACCTTCACCTGTCTGCTGCAGGTACGAAGGTACTGGCCTCAAATCTGATCAGTGCCGTGCGGGTGATTATTCATGGCAACAGCAATCCTCAGCCACCTAAAAGCTCGTTTTTCTCTACTAGCAATGATCAGTTGACGCAACAAGTGGAGTTTCGGGATCAGAAGAACCGCAAATTGAGAAATAATCAATCTGTCAGACCGCGCATGATTCCCAGAAGGAATTCGACTGGTCGCGGACGGCAGCGTTTAGCTGGGTACACGGGTCTCATCCAACTGGGGTCGGACGAGGCCCCCAGTTATCAAAGTTACGAGTTGGATTCTTCTTCAGGTAAACATACCGGGACCTACTACGCGTTCAACGGTTATACCTATTTTCCGAGAAGGAAAATTAACAGTTACGGAGATCGTCAGTGGGATTATAGACCTGAATGGGGCCGTACCAGCCCTTCAGACTTCCGTAACTGGAATTGAATTTATTACCCCAAATTCTTTTAATTATACACAATGATCTGGGGTAGGATCCATTTTTGTCTAGTCACTCGGTCCTATTGCATCTGAGGCATGTTTTAGTGTTCAATTTAGTGCGTTCGCCGTTTTTGTTTATATATTCTCTGTCAATGACTGTGGAACGAAAACATTCACTAGATATTTGTGCCTGGAACATCAATGGGCTTATACACAAACTACATGGCATAAGTCAGAATAAACTCCACGACCAGAGTGTTTTATCGATGCTCACGGCTTACGATATAGTTGGGCTGATTGAAACTCATGCCCATACTGGTTCTGATATATCCATCCCGGGCTTTACTATAAAAGCCAGACAGGACAGAGTTAAGCACAAGAATGCGCGAAAGCATTCTGGTGGAGTGGCCGTATTAGTACGGCAGGAACTGGACAAAGGTGTTATTTCCATGAAGGATGATAGTCATAACTCCATTTTATGGGTAAAACTTTGTCGTAAGTTTTTTTCCACTATTAGAGACATATACCTTTGTGTGGCGTACATCCCCCCAGAACAATCATCATACGGCAAACGCCATTCATCTGATCTGTTTGATGCACTGGAGAATAATGTATCTTTTTATAGTCAAATGGGAGATGTGATTGTATGCGGGGACCTTAATGCCAGAACGGGGCAACTCCCGGATCATGTTGTCGATGACGACACGCACAACTTTCTACCACTTCCACCTGATTATATATGTGATGCTAACCGTCCGAGAAACTCGAAAGATCACCTCGCATTACTTATGGGCAGAAAACTAATTGATCTGTGTCGGTCTACTCAATGTAGAATTATGAATGGTCGTACCCCCAGTGATCTATTCGGGGAATTCACATGTGTTAAATCCTATGGTAGTAGCGTGGTTGACTATTGTATCGTAAGTAGCAACCTAACACGGTCTATCCTGGATATGAAAGTTCACCCATTATCTTGTGTATCTGACCATTCACATATTGTATTTCAACTTAAGACGGGGCTACGGAGGTATAACCAAACACTTGATTCTCCAGATAAAATTTGCTCACAGCCATTTCCACCTAAATACATCTGGAGCTCCGCAGCTAAAGATAGCTTCAGTGAGAGTGTATCAGAGCAATTAACTTCTAAACTGGATGAAATGCTGGATGCACTTGATGGCCCTGAACCTAACCCAGATAAATGTGTCAACATCTTATCAGACATTCTGCGATACGCTGCTGATGGCAGTCTGAAAACAATTCGGGGTCGTATGTCAAAACCCAAACAAGTGAACAAAGTGTGGTATGATAAAGAGTGTAAGAATCTACACAAGCAAATGACCCGACTCAATAATGCATTTAAACGCAATAATACCAACGCTCATATTAAGGCAAAATTCTTCAGTAAACAGAGAGAATATCGTAGGAAAACTCGAAATTCCCGGCGCACATATAGGCAACAGCTATTAAATGAGCTGAATGGTGCATCTGACAAAGACCCAGCAACGGTTTGGAATGTCTTAAAGAAACTAAAATCTGACCACGTGAATAACGAATCTGACAGAATTGATATTAATGACTGGTATTCTCATTATAGTAATCTGCACACGTTTTCTTCCGAAAATCTGGAAAACGCACGCATCGAGGAAGTCAAAGAAGAAAAAGTGCGTCTGGAGAAGGAATCTCATACAAAAGAACTTAATGGTCAAATATCAGAAAAGGAACTCGATTCCGCGATCAAGTCACTGAAAAACAACAAAGCCAGTGGCTCTGATAGCATTAGTAATGAGATGCTCAAAACTGCCTACCCACAAATCAAAAGTGTTCTCTTAATTTTATGCAACACGCTGTTAGTAAATGGTCACTTTCCAAAAGTTTGGTCGAATGGCATGATTGTACCCATTCACAAAAACGGCAACCCTCTGGATCCTGGTAATTACAGAGGGATCACTATTAACAGCTGCCTGGGTAAAATATTTTGTTCTGTTGTAAATAGTAGACTAGTTGAGTACCTAGATAAAAACAACCTATTATCTAAATGTCAAATTGGTTTCCGTAGAGGATGTCGTACAGCGGACCATATATTGACTTTAAAGACGCTTGTGGACAAGCATACTAAAAATAAGAAGAAATTGTTTGCTTGTTTTGTAGATTTTAACAAAGCGTTTGACTCTGTTTGGCATGATGCCCTGTTTCTAAAAATGCAACGGGCAGGTATCAACGGACCCGTGTACCAAGTAATTAGAGATTTATACCTCCATAGCCAGTCCAGAGTTAAAGGTGGTTCATGCATGAGCAACGAGTTCCCCATCACAAGGGGTGTTCATCAGGGAAACGTGCTTAGTCCAGTGCTATTTAATCTGTTTATAAATGACCTGTTGATGGACATGTCAAGTGATCATTCCCCAACGTTATGGGACGAACGAGTGCACTGTCTCGCCTATGCTGATGATATAGCCCTGCTGTCGTTATCTGAGGAGGATTTGCAAAGGAAACTTGATAAGCTTGGTTTATTTGTTGATCTCTGGGGGTTATCTATTAATGTGATAAAAACAAAAGTGGTCGTGTTTGGTCAGAGTCGTGGTAGTAATCTAGTGTTCCACATCAATCAATCCCCCTTAGAATGTGTAAATAAATACAAATACTTGGGGCTTATACTACACAGTAATGGAAAATTTAATCAGGGTATAATTAACCTGGCATCCAGGGCAAGTAAGGCCATGTTTTCATTGCGACAAACAATGTATGAACTGCCTGTTGATGTAGCGTGCACTGTATTTGATAGTGTAATTCAACCTATCTTACTGTATGGGTCTGAGGTCTGGATCGGATATATGGGAAATACTTGCCTTGATTCTATACTACAAAAGACTGATGATTGTGAGAAGGTACATTTGAGATATTGCAAACAAATTCTTGGCGTTCATTCGAAAGCGATGAATATGGCGGTATTAGGAGAATTGGGAAGAGTGCCTGTAAAATTACATGCACTAATCAAGAGTATTAACTATTTGCTCCACATTCAGTCATCAGACCCGTCCTCCTTGGTTTATAAGAGCTATATGGAACAGGTGGAAGTACAAAGGACAACTAAATGTGATAATTGGGTTACTTCTATGAAAAAGTTGCTCTCAAACACAAGTAGTGATCATCTTTGGGAAAACCAGAAATGTAAAAAGCAGAAGTCCACAATTAAATTCATTAATGGGAAACTTTATCACAGATTTCACGAGATCTGGTCGCAAATCGTCTCGAATTCGTCGAAGTTGAGCACATACCGTATGTTCAAAACCAGGTTGGAGCATGAAACGACGGTGTTGGCTATTCCTAATCGAAAATTTCGGTCGGCACTTATAAAATTAAGAATAAGTGCTCATAAATTGAAAATTGAAAGTGGTCGTTATTCAGATACCTCACCGGAGAAGCGTCTGTGCTCCACATGTAACGTGGTTGAGTCTGAGATACATTTTCTGTTGTCCTGTGCGAAATATTCGGCAAGTCGGAAATGTCTCTTCGACGTGGTAAGATTACACTCACAATCTGTACTGGTGGGCGGCCCTTGTAGTGACGATACATTTGTCAGACTGATGGCGTCTGACAACCCACACATTGTAAACGCATTGGGCAAGTTTGCTTGGGAAAATCTCCCCACATCTGACTGAGAGGGTACATGTAACTGTCCTCTATTAGTGTGTGTTATGATTTTAACTGTATTTTGTCTTGTTTATTCTCTGTCTGTATATAGATTAGCGTGCCCTTAAGGCCTATAATTTAGCATTGTACATGTATAGCCATGTATGTTTATGTTTGTATTGCCTTTAGCCCTCGTGGCATAAGTCACATCCTGGGTGATAGTGTTAAGGTCACGTTATATTAGTCTATATAATAAAATAATAGTACATCCTGATTGATTGTAATGGTCACAGTATATTTTGTAGTTTCCTAAATGAAATGTACCCTCGCAAATAAAATAGTTCACACTCGTTGAATATCGCCTGTATCGAGCGGACCAATCCTGCCAAAGCCCATAGTTTACCGTACAATAACTCTATTATCTATAATAGCAGGCCAGATTCCTCAACTTGCTAGGAGGCAACTCTGTTTCTGCAATAAGACAGTAGGTGTAGTAACACGTATGCATATATTTTACGCTCGAAAGTCTATATAATCCCCCATACACAATTTAGAAGTAGTCTTGTTTATTTGCATGTCTGCATATCAACATATATGTGTAAATGTATAGTTCGCTAAAACGATCGGTGTAAGACCGGATAAAACTGGACGCAAACCGTATTGGAGTCTATCAGTTCAAATGTCAAATTCCAAGGTCATACTGATTCAACCAAAACTCAACCTTTTGTGCACAATTTCTCTGGTTATCTTTGTCAAGTTTCAAAGGTGCTTAAATCTTGCACGTTAATGGAAGCCTACTGATATTACAGCGAAAATATCAAAGGTAAACATTTCTATATATGTCCCAAAACATGTTTTCTTTAGACAGCAATAATCTGGTTGAATGAATTATAACAAAGTCAAATATATCCCAAATTGTTTGGGAGTTTTTCAGAAATTAATTGAACGATACTTAAGTTTACTCCAAACATTTGTTATTCGTTCACATGATCAGAATTGCATACCATGGAAATTTATACATCTGTATAGCATGACTGCCCGATTATTGGACACTTTTTATGAATAAGAGTCTGCAAGTCGGCCATGCAACCACGTATGGCCAAGAAAGTAACACTGGACTAAAGACTACATCTTTAGTGATAAATCGTCATAAAAAACTATTGAAGAAAAAATACGGAGAGAGACTGGGAATAGTTGAAACGCAGGGACCATTCACGGTATGAAAATGCAAGTTTGCGTCCCAGTTATGGGACACTTATTCAGTGATGGATTTATTTGAAACTAATCAACTTGCTGTCAAATTGTTTGTCCCACACTCGTAGTAAACCTCCAAGAATATTTAAAGATGAATCAGCACTTCAACCCACAAATCAGTTTTGGAATGACCGTCGAAGAATCAACGAGTCTCAAATTTTGCAGTTTTTGGGAGTGTCCAATTATACTTGGCAGTCAATCAGTGCTATTATCAGTTTGAGCCACATGTCCTGCTATCGTAAACTGGCTGCTCCCCGCAATTGTGCTATTTTTAGACGGAGTGGTGGGTAGATATTTTCATCGTTTGCCAAACGCCGGTCGCGTTGCACACTGAGATTCAAAATGAAGATTCTCTATATTTGTGGGAACATTTTCAGCCAAATTTCGTTGAATTTAATCAAACCTGCAATCAGGAATGAAACTCCTAAGCTGGAGGAAATTTTTTGACGCATTTTTTTACCCAAATTTGTGACACTATGTCCGACCCGCACGACGGCGAGACGTGCACAAATTCCGTGAGTAAACAGAAATTTATTAGCATGTCTTTGTTACTCAACTGTAAAATCAAATTTGTATAACAGTTGTCATGTAATATTCCCAGAAAATAGCCCCACTGCATCTATGTGTCCAATAATAGGGCCTGTCCGATAACCTGGCAGTCGTGCTATCTACTTTTGCACAACATTCGTATGAAGTGCAAAGGAGATGGTATTGTAAGGCGGGGGGTTTGCCCACAGCCAGCCGACTCATAGGAATGTACATTTCTTCTCTCCATCTGTCAATCACAATGCAATGTACAGCCTGTCGTCGGCGGCAACTGTCAATCAACGGACTGAATGTTACAGTGAACCATGATAGCTTCACATATTTTCGATACCAAGGCGTTATTATTTCACCACGTTGCAGTAGATTTTACATGCACATATTGAAGAATAAATACACAATTTAGGCGAATATATTGCCGTTGTAACAGCTAGCGACTGATCGTTCGATTTCAACGTTTGACTACACGGTATCTTGTCATCGGTAAACAATATTTATTTTACTTTTAATTGGTTCATAATGATACACTGAAATCTTATTTCAGATATACTGAATGCAATTTCTTTTTACAAAAATGAGAAAGATTGAAATAACTTGTCGACGTCACACATGTTGCCCTCCTGGGATTCGAACTCCGTAAAAGAAAATTTCGAGGCGCTTGTGATGCAACGTGCGTATCCACTACACCACGACATACGAACAACTGTAACAGGCTATTTTGTCACTTTAATCTACTTACGAAAACTTCAAACGTTAGGATTCATAACTTTTCATTTTTTAGTATGAAGGACTCTTTGGACCAAAAAGATTTTCCAGCAGTGGGGATATAATGCAACCGCACAACACCAGGTTAAATGGCGTTTTGGTCCAAGGGGTCCTTCGCGTCTAAATGCGTGTCTGAAGGACTCGATTTAGACCCTTTTTTCACGAAATAGCACAAGCTGTGGATTTCAGTTTCATGTCATAACTATAATCATAACGCAATCGCACTAAAACTTTCACATATTGTGTACTTATATTTTCTCTTGCCGTTACATTAAAACACGAGTATTTTTAGGGCATTTTATTTTTTCGATTTCAACCGCACCACGTATGGGCCAAAATCCCGCCTTATCGTACCATCACCTTTACTCACCATACAAATAAAAATACGCGGATAATTGCATTAACGTGACAAGTGTATTTCATTTTGCACAGAGTACAAATTTACACGGATGTATATGTCTGTATGTGATCAGGGCTGTAGTATGTTCCGGGAATATTTTGTGAAACAGACCGCCTGCCCATATGAATGTTGCTGTGTACCAATGATCGTCTGCACAGCAACATGATATTGTACAGTAAACGGTCACAGTGATCGTGACTTTACGATCAAAGCCTAACTGAGATACATCGTATCTGTATCGTGACTGAGATACATCATACTCTAGATAACGACTTTACAGCGTATATCCTATGGATTAAGAATACAGATCAGCGATACCGATTTGATATTTTTTTAACTTCATGAAGTCTTGCTGGCATCATTGAAAACTGTTGACCGCGTATGTCTT
>JAVTVY010005200.1:0-37888 GCA_036873755.1 Hanleya hanleyi | reverse complement strand
GTTACAAAGGAATGGAAATCAACTGCAGAGATGTGAACTTTAATCGCAGAATAAAAATCCTCAACCTAACAGACATGACAATAGATGAAAGGATGGAAACTGGTATTTGCATTTCATCACCATTTACAGTCCGGACTCCTATATGATGAGACACATGGTGAATAAGTACTGGTCTATTATTGAGGGTGACGGCCACACTCCTAGGCTCTTCATGAATCAACCAAATAAAAAAAAACAAATATTAACTACACCGTTAAATTCATCTAAACATGAATTCAAGTGTGACGGAATTACATGTTCCCTATTTTTCATTCTCCCTGTACCCTCTCTTTGCTAGTGCGTTGGAACATTAGTTATGAAATATTTCCCTGGTCCTATTACTATGATCTGAAGGATGAGTGCTAACAGATGGAATAGCAAAGATAAATTTGTATTTGATCACATATTATAGTTTTACGGAATTACAGGGAAGCAACCACCATAAAATGACAGGACAGTTAAACTTAAATGCATGTTCTATCAAAACTCAAAGCCAACTCATTTCAGACTTTGGTTTGTTCGCATCCTGAGATTCTAAGCTACATTATTTCTGATTTCCAATAAGTAGGGTCGCAACTGATGCGAGTGGTTAATCAAACCTGAGTTACGGAATTACATTTCGGTCCATTTTTGAGGACTTGACATACTTTAAGAATGTCATATTATCTTAGTCCAATGGATTCTAAGGACACAGCCACATGTATGAAATATATTGTCATTGTTACTGACAACACACCCGCATCGAATTGGAGGTCAAGGGGCTAAAATTACTGATAAAAAAGATGAGCAAAACCAAACTGAATGATATAACTTAAATTTCATAATTGTGTTACGGAATTACATTTCATTAACAATTCCTTGAAATTGATGTGGAACATTACTTTTATCAGAAATAACATTTGTAAGTTTTATGCTTTGTGATTTCCATGCCGGAATTATCCCTAGAGACACTTGCATGTATTTGCTGTGTATATACAATACTGTAGTTGCCGTCATGGCAGTAGGAAATCCTCAATCATATTGTCTTTTCTTGAAGTTAATCCTAGGAGGCAATTCAGTTGTTCGTGATTGGATCATCGCCCATTGCCTGTCTTCAATCTAAGATAATTTTGTCTTCTTTCAGATGAGGACTCGAGTGAAGAATTGGAAGCTCCAGCAAAAATGAGACTTTAGTATACCAAGTCTGGCTGACTCCTAACACTTAGCACTCAAACGACTGGTGCTATTCCTGGTGTCTGCATTTGTGATCCTGGTGATAAATCATTTGTGATCCTGGTGATAAATCGGTATACTTTGCCACCTAAGGGTATTTTGGTGTCGTTCGTAACACAAGCGAGGGGAGAGATGCTTTGAAATATTACGCAAGGACCACACACTCATGGCAAGGGACAGAAATAATAGAATACTAACTCACTTAAACGAAATTTTCAGAACAATGATTGGAAAGTTCCCATCACAATCGCATATACTTGTTTCTTCCATAATACATCGCAGCGGTGCAGTGAAATGTCAAGATGTCGTTCCGTAAATAACCTAACAATGCCTAATGTTATGTTTCATCAAGTTGTTGTTCTAACAAATATATGCAAGTTGCAAACAATTCTTCATAGCTCGATGAAGGTGATTCCATGTTAATATTCTTTTGCTGAGTTAGGCGGAAATTGTTATTGTCATTCTTATACATGTAGGTCATCATATCTCTTGAAGTACCATCTAGCTCCAACTGTCTGCTTAACAGATATGGTTGGTGAGGTTTAATAGCCCACAAGGTTGCGAAATAGTATGCGGTTAATCGACATCAACAGACATAACAGAACATTGCATTTCTTACAGCGAACTTTTGCAATTGTAGTTTTCTATGGGTCATGCACAGCCCCAGAAACGACTTTGGAGTGAGGAAGAGAAACGGGGTGTGTTCTTTGAGAAACATATAACCCTGCAGTAACTTTCAGACAAAAGAGATATTGACCAAAATGGTGGTGCGTTACATGTACCATGCTTCAAGCAGCTTGTTTGAAGTCTTTCTGTTCACTGTTCGAGTGTTTTCTGCAAGGCCTTGCATTTTGATGGGGCTGATCAGTCCAGGCCCTGCGATAGGTCATCTGAGTAATTTTCATGGAGCTTAATTACCAGCCCAGTAAAAAGTTGCTGTGCATGTGGTTTTCAGAGACAGATTCAGGTAAACTGTCATTCATGATCCAGGGCAATAAATCATCCTGTGCCATTTTCGCAAGGCCTGTTGTGGTAACAAATTTGCTGTTGAAGTTAAAGAACTCTGTGTTAAAGTGTTGAATTCTCTGAATAAACAAAATGTTTTCATAAATATTGGTGTTAACTCATCTGTCCAGTGGGTGAAAATTGGGCACAGTTTAGGGAAGAGAGGGTTTGAAACATACTCTTTCGTCTATCATGCAGTATTATTATTTTTCCATTATTCCGGTATGTCCTCACTTGTTGCTGTCAGCATGTCTAAACTTAATTGCTATATCATGCTCTCCTGTTGCTAAGTTGCTCCTGTTCATGCATTGCTAGTTGAAACGATGATTTCAAGTTGATCGCACCTACTTTTGTTCACCCATAGTGGTATGTCCCCAGTTAAATAGTCCTGTCCAAGTTTGCCCTTTTGGTGAGGGTGAATTGGATTTGTCGCTTTCAACAATTTTTGTTTTTTCCACAACGGTGCACTATATGTGTGCTCTCTTGACTGCTGAAATTCTTTTACATCATTTTCAATCAATAATACTGAATTCAAGACATGACTACATTTAAGTTATTAGCAACCATTTAAGGTCATAGCTGGGATAATTGTTCTCGCTCGGTTTGTATCGTAGGAGATGTGTCCTGAATAGTAGTATAAAACCCTCGTTACACCAGATTGCAATACGGAACACTCAATTGAGAATATATCTCCTCACATGGGTAGCATCAGCAACCATTTGAGGACATAGGCGTAGCTAACATTTATGGAATGCGCGGTCTCTTGACTGGTGAAACGCTCGACACCAGCTTCCAAGTAACAATACCCAATTGAGGACAGCTACATGGCGCTACAATTCCCAATTGAGGACAGCTATGGAGCTACGTTTCGTAACTTGTGTCTAATTCCGCATAACCCGGGGCTAGGGGCCGTATGAACCCATGTACTTCAAGATCCCCATAGTACTCCTATGAACAGTCACATTCAAAGTGTGACTGAGATACATCATTCTCTAGATGACTAATACCGTTATATGTAATATGGAATAGGTCTTTGGATTATGGACGCGGATATTCGCTAATGGACGATGGCTGGATTGCCAATGACGGACTAGACACTTGTAACATGTACGTGTTTGCAAGAATGAATATTTTGAATGTATGTTTATTAAGCAATCATTTGGGGACATGGGTGAGCAAAATGTCCTCGTTTTGAAGGTTCATTTCGTATGGAATATGTCCTCTGTCGACTAGTGAAACACTTATTACACCAACTTCCAATTACCGGCTTGAATGATCTGAAACCATTTCAGCAAATGAAGAAAGCTATGTTATTTTCCTCGTTTCCAAGGTTTATAGCGTACCGAATACATCCTCGGTAGTATATAAAAGCTAAATTGGGTCGTATTTATGCAAATGAGATGACGTCACAGATCTCTCATCCAATCAGAAGCCGGCAATCTTCGGTAATGTTCGGTCATCTCCGGCAATGTCCGGCCCTCTCCGGGACAATAGATAGCCTTTATCTGCCCTTCCGCAGCATCCATTGCCTGTACAGGGTTCCCCGAAAATATTTGCATCTATTTGCCCATGTTAAATGGCAAGTGGGGAACCCTCAGTTTTCCCATACAATGAAAGGGTCCTAGTGGGAATTGAACCCGGGTCGCTTTATCAAGAGGCATACACGTTATCCATTAGGCTACGAGTCATATGATACAAACCAAGGTTGAAAATAGCATATATATGTCTACTATATGGCCCATACTGGCACACTGGCCAATGTTGAACCTAATGGGAAATGTACTCCTGGTCATTGTATGCCTTTTGTTATCCTGGCTGTTCGGTTTTGTTTTTCACATCTCAACACCTAGAACACGATGGGCAGAGTCCCGAAGCGATTGGTTGAAATTTTTTTAAAAAGTCACTGTGCGCATGCGTAGTGGGTAAATAGCGCTGGGAGGGCGTTTTGGGGGCCAGAGGGGTCCCTAGAGGGCCGATTGAGTCGAGTGAGGTGTCATTGTAAACCACACGTGAGGGAGCATCCAGTGGTCTGAATGAAACGTGGAACTGACATCATTCTGGGCATGCGCAGTAGACAAAGGGTATGGAAATACACGTTTTGGGGTCTAGGTGGGCCACTGTTGTGCCAATTGAGTCGAGTGAGGTATGATTGTAAAGCACACGTGAGGGAGATGCAATCGGCTCAATAGCGGCCCACCTAAACCCCAAAACGTTTAATTCCATACACTTTGTCTACTGCGCATGCGCAGAATGACGTCAGTTTTACGTTACACCCATCCCGTCGAATGCTCCCTCACGTATGCTTTACATTGATACCTCACTTGATGCAATAGGCCCAATAGTGGCCCACCTGGACCCCAAAACGTGTATTTACAATCATACCTGGGCCCATGATTTCTGATTTCTGTTAATTCATGTGACGCAGTCAGTATGTCGGCACCTCTTCCCACTTCCCTTATATGTGTTGTAATTATACCCCCCGTACACGTAGTGTAGGGGCGGTATACTGGTTTCAGATTGACCGTCCGTCCGTACGTCCGTCCGTCCGTCCGTACGTCTGTCCGTCCGTACGTCCGTCCGTCCGTACGTCAGTCCGTCTGTACGTCCGTAACATTTGGTTTCCGGAGCATAACTTGACAACCGCTACTTGGATTCCTCTCAAATTTGGTATGCAGCTACCATAACACGAGACCTCGCTTGGGATTGCATATGGCGCATGTGCGTCTACAGGTGGCGCCACCTAGGGTCATTCCGTAACATTTCGTTTCCGGAGCATAACTTGACAACCGCTACTTGGATTCCTCTCAAATTTGGTATGCAGCTGCCATACCATGAGACCTCGCTTGGGATTGCGTTTGGCGTATGTGCATCTACAGGTGGCGCCACCTAGGGTCAAAAGTTTCTCATGTCAGTTCGTAACATTTCGTTTCCGGAGCATAACTTGACAACCGCTACTTGGATTCCTCTCAAATTTGGTATGTAGCTACCTTACCATGAGACCTCGCTTGGGATTGCGTTTGGCGCATGTGCATCTACAGGTGGCGCCACCTAGGGTCAAAACTTTTCTTGTCGGTCCGTAACATTTCGTTTCCGGAGCATAACTTGACAACAGCTAATTGGATTCCTCTCAGATTTGGTATGTAGCTACCTTACCATGAGACCTTGCTTGGGATTGCGTTTGGCGCATGTGCGTCTACAGGTGGCGCCACCTATGGGCAGAATTTTCTCAGTTGGTCCGTAACATTCCATTTCTGGAGCATAACTTGACAACGGCTGATTAGATTCTTCTCAAATTTTGTATGTGGCTGCCATACCATGAGACCTAGCTCAGGATGTTGCATATGCGTCTACAGGTAGTAAGTTTAATATTTTTAACATCAATTTTCTGAACAATCCATTAAACTCATCTGAGTATCGTCACGACACATGCATAGACAATCCGTCAACCGCACTCCAACCGAGCGAGGTCTCATTGTCAACTAGTTACATACTGTGCCGCCACTCATAACATGTATACTTATATTCCTCTACAAATACTCGTCAATTCCTATCAAATGTGCATCCGGGGGTATCTTGTAAGCATGCTTACTGATGATTTCCACTGCCACAATCCCATTCAGCTTACTCGTGAAACGTTAACCACCCCCATGTATCTATGCCCTTACGGGGGGTATCTTGTAAGCAGCCTTACTGATCATTTTGATCAAATGTGTGCATCCCTCAGACTATGCTCTAGTTTCGATAAACTTTGTCTATTGAATTGAATTGATTTTTTTTATTCACCAACCGAGAAATTGATAACAAATTAACACATGATGTAATGATATATACACAGATGTCGATAAAGAAGAAGGATATGATGATCGGCGGGAGAAAACCCCAGGGGGCTTGTGGTATCCCAGCATAATACAAAAGGCATATACATTTACAAGAGACGTCAATTTATGTTTGTGAGATGTTGAGTAATGAAAAGTAATTATCAGAAAGTGCGGTGAATAAAATACAACCATTGGTATATACCGTATGTGTTTAATTAAGAGTGTATATGGGTGTAGTGTTATCTGTTTGTAGATGTTGTTTCGCAAGTGTTTTGAATAATGATATGGATGTACATTTTTGTAAGTCGGAGGGTAACTTGTTCCATTCTCTAGGGGCTTTGATTTTAGGTGTGTGATATGAAAAATCAGTTCGGAAGAAGGGCCTATATAATTTATATGAGGAACCCCTGGTAGGATAATTGTGTATGTCAGATAATTTGGTGAAGTACTTATGGAATGGTTTGGGCGACAATGAGCAATGATGGATGAATTTCTGACAGAATTAACATAACATAACGATTAAGTTCTAAGACCGGCAATATTTTGAGGCTGGCAAATAAAGGACTTGAGTGTTCGAATTTATCCGAAAGGGAAATAATTCGAATTGCTCTTTTTTGCAGGAGAATTAGAGGTTTTAAGTGGCTAACATAAGTGTTGCCCCAAATGACATTACAAGATAGATAGGCATAAATGAGTGAGTAGTACAAGATATAAAGGGTTCTTTTGTTTAAGCATTGCTTGACGGAATTAATCATGCCAATGTTTCTCGATATTTTCTTACAGAGTTCGTTGATATGATTTTTCCAATTTAATTTTTCCAATTTAATTAAGTATACACCGAGAAACTTAAAACAATCAACTCTTTCAATGCCATGCCCCATTAAATGCAACTCCGGCGTGAATGGTACGTTTCTTTTACAGTTGGGTGGGATCAACATGAATTTTGTCTTTTTGATGTTTAATGACAATTTATTACACGAGAACCAGTTATGTAATAAAGTTAGTTTTTGTGACATTATTATGTCAAAGAGGACTTGTGGATTAGCATTGGACAGCGTTGCACTCGTGTCATCAGCGAATAGAATGATTTTCAAAATATCTGAGACTAGTATTACATCATTGATATAAATGAGGAATAGTAATGGTCCCAAAATGGAACCATGAGGGACACCACATGTAATTTGTTCTGCTTTAGATATTGTTCCATTATACGAAACAGACAGCAGACGACCACTTAAATAACTTCTGAACCACACTGAACCACTACTGCGCATGCGCAGAATGACGTCAGTTCCACGTTTCACCCATACCGTCGGATGCTCCCTCACGTGTGCTTTTCAATCATACCTCACTCGACTCAATTGGCCCAATAGTGGCCCACCTAGACCCCAAAACGTGTATTTCCATAACCTTTGTCTACTGCGCTTGCGCAGAATGACGTCAGTTCCACATTCCATCCAGCCCGCTGGATGCTCCCTCACGTGTGCTCTACAATGATACCTCACGCGACTCAACCGGCCCTCTATGGACCCCTTTGGGCCCCAAAACGCCCTCCCAGCGCTATTCATCCACTACGCATGTGCACAGTGACTTTTTCAAAAAATTTCAACCAATCGCTTCGGGACTCTGCCCATCGTGTTCTAGGTGTTGAGATGTGAAAAACAAAACCAAATAGCCCATACTACAATGACCAGGAGTACATTTCCCATTGGGTTCAACATTGGCCAGTGCGCCAGTATGGGCCATATAGTAGACATATATATGCTATTTTCAAACTTGGTTTATATCATATGACTCGTAGCGTAATGGATAACGCGTCTGCCTCTTGATAAACCGACCCGGGTTCAATTTCTAGGACCCTTTCATTGTATGGGAAAACTGAGGGTTCCCCACTTGCCATTTAACATGGGCAAATAGATGCAAATATTGTCGGGGACCCCTGTACAGGCCATGGATGCTTCGGAAGGGCAGATAAAGGCTATTTATTGTCCCGGAGAGGGCCGGGCATTGCCGAAGAGGGCCGGACATTGCCGGAGATGATCGAACGTTACCGGAGATTGCCGAAGATTTGCCGGCTTCTGATTGGATGAGAGCTCTCATTTGCATAAATACGATCCAATTTAGCTTTTTACTACTACTATCCTCGTCATCGGTTAAACACTTCCACACTAGCAGTAAATAAAGGGTATCCAATTGAGGACATAACCACACACACATTCGAATAAGTAGCAATTATTTGAGGACATATTCATCGCTGTGCTGTCTCCGTTTTGAAGGTTTATATCGTGTGGCGTGTGTCCTCTCTTGACCAGTTAAACCCGTTTCATACCAGCTTTCAATAAAGAATACCCAGTTGAGGACAGCTACACACACCTGAAGAAGTGACAGCCATGTGAAAATCATACTGGTAAAACAACTTTAAAGGTGTAAAATAACAGATTCGTAGCCATTCATCAACTATTCATGCACATAAATACAAATTTTGAGGAACTGTTGATATGTCCTTCTTTGGACAGAAGGAAATGTGTTCTGTCACACAGGAGTGAAATGTCCTCTTTTGTTATATCTTTACTGCCGTCAAAACACTAGTTGTCGAGGTCGGTCACTATCGTATGTAATGTGTCCTCTTGATTGTTAAAACACTCTCCACACAAGCTTTCAGCAAAGAATACCCAATTGAGGACATGGCTTCATGTGTTCATTAAGCAACCATTTAAGGACATAGACATATATTAGGCGAATGTCCTCGTTTTGAAGGGTTCATTTCGTATGGAATATGTCCCCTATCAACAATGAAACATTTATTACAACAACTTCCAATTACCGGCTTGAATGATCTGCAACCATTTGAGCACATGAACAGAGCTGACGTTATTTTCCTCATTTTAAAGGTTTACAGCGTACGAAATACATCCTCGTCATCGGGTAAACACTTCCACACTAGCGAGTAATAAAGGGTACCCAATTGAGGACATAACCACACACACATTCGAATAATTCACAATCATTTGAGGACATATTCATCGCTGTCTTGTCCCCGTTTTGAAGGTTTATATCGAGTGGCGTGTGTCCTCTCTTGACCAGTTAAACCCGTTTTATACCAGCTTTCAATAAATAATACCCAATTGAGGACGGCTAACACACGTGAAGAAGTGACAGCCATGTGAAAATCATACTGGTAAAACAACTTTAAATGTGTACAATAACAGATTCGTAGCCATTCATCAACTTTTCATGCACATAAATACAAATTTTGAGGAACTGTTGATATGTCCTTCTTTGGACAGAAGGAAATATGTTCTGTCACACAGGAGTGAAATATCCTCTTTTGTTATATCTTTACTGCCGTCAAAATACTAGTTGTCGAGGTCGGTCACTATCGTATGTAATGTGTCCTCTTGATTGTTAAAACACTCCACACTTGTAAGCTTTCAGCAAAGAATACCCAATTGAGGACATGGCTTCATGTGTTCATTAAGCAACCATTTTAGGACATAGACATAGATTAGGCGAATGTCCTCGTTTTGAAGGGTTCATTTCGTATGGAATATGTCCCCTATCAACAACGAAACATTTATTACATCAACTTCCAATTACCGGCTTGAATGATCTGCAACCATTTGAGCACATGAAGAAAGCTGACGTTATTTTCCTCGTTTTAAAGGTTTACAGCGTGCGAAATACATCCTCGTCATCGGGTACACACTTCCACACTAGCGATTAATAAAGGGTACCCAATTGAGGACATAACCACACACACATTCGAATAATTCGCAATCATTTGAGGACATATTCATCGCTGTCTTGTCCCCGTTTTGAAGGTTTATATCGAGTGGCGTGTGTCCTCTCTTGACCAGTTAAACCCGTTTTATACCAGCTTTCAATAAATAATACCCAATTGAGGACGGCTACACACACGTGAAGAAGTGACAGCCATGTGCAAATCATACTGGTAAAACAACTTTAAATGTGTACAATAACAGATTCGTAGCCATTCATCAACTTTTCATGCACATAAATACAAATTTTGAGAAACTTTTGATATGTCCTTCTTTGGACAGAAGGAAATGTGTTCTGCACACAGGAGTGAAATGTCCTTTTTTGTTATCTTTTTATTGCCGTGAAAAACACTAGTTGTGGAGGTCGGCCACTATAGTATGTATGTGTCCTCTTGATTGATAAAACACGGTCGACACAAGCTCTCAGCAAAGAATACCCAATTGAGGATATGGCTTTATGTGTTCATTAAGCAACCATTTGAGGACATAGACATAGCTTAGGTTAATGTCCTCGTTTTGAAGGGTTCATTTCGTATGGAATCTGCCCCCTATCAACTAATGAAACACTTCTTACACTAACTTTCAACTACCGGCTTGAATGATCTCCAACCGTTTGAAGAAAGCTGATGTTATTTTCCTCGTTTTAAAGATTTATAGAGTACGGAATACATCCTCGTCATCGGGTAAACACTTCCACACTAGCGTCAGATAAAGGTACCCAATTGAGGACATAACCACACACACATTCAAATAATTAACCATTATTTGAGGACATATTCATCGCTGTCTTGTCCCCGTTTTGAAGGTTTATATCGTGTGGCGTGTGTCCTTTCTTGACCAGTTAAACCCGTTTTATATTGGATTTCAATAAAGAATACCCAATTGAGGACAGCTACACACAAGAAGGGACAACCATGTGAAATACATACTAGTAAAACAACTTAAAA
Source organism: Hanleya hanleyi (assembly GCA_036873755.1). Lineage (NCBI taxonomy): Eukaryota > Metazoa > Mollusca > Polyplacophora > Lepidopleurida > Hanleyidae > Hanleya > Hanleya hanleyi. The sequence goes on along the minus strand of JAVTVY010005200.1, from coordinate 27,088 downwards.
GGTGTAAAAGAACATAATCGTAGCCATTCATCAACATTTCGGGCACATAAATGCCTTCTTGTGAAATGTCCTACTTTGGACAGAAAAAAAATGTGTTCTGTCACACAGGTGTGAAATGTCCTCTTTTGCTATTTGTCATACGGCCGTCTAAAAAACGAGTTTTCGAGGTCGGTCACGTGCACAATCGATATATTACGCTGTTACTTGCAACTCTTCAGAACATGAGCCCTGGACAACAGCTTGGAGAGAAGTCCATCATTGGGGGGATTTGGAACATAGTCCTCGTTTGGGACAATACACATGTATGTGTGTGTGTGTGTGTGTGTGTGGTGGTGGTGGTGTTGGTGGTGTTGGTGGTGGTGTCTGTACATATCCACAAAAGGGGATTGTAAATTAGTATCATGGATTGCCCGAAGACGTTTAGGCTATACTGAACGATAACGACGTTAAAGCGTTAAGAAAGTGTGTTAAGGCGTCAGCGCCCGTCACTGCATTTCGATGGATTGGTGGCAATTCCATGAAAGTGAGCTTCTGAGCTAGTTCACCAGGGCGTTGAAGCGTTAAGCTGGGCGTTGACGGGTGTTGAAACGGGCGTTAAGCCGTAGCGACGGGCGTTGACGGGCGTCGCTGCATTTCGATGTATTGGTGTCAATTCCATGGAAATCAGAGCTTCTGAGCTAATTCACCAGGGCGTTGAAGCGTTAAGCTAAGCGTTGACGGGCGTTACTGTCTATAAAAGCGAGCGTATTTCCAAAAACACGCACAGTCGACGTTCAACCGTCAACATGACTTATACTTGCTCTGAGTGCGAAGGCACGTTCACCAGACATTACGATATGATGCGACACCAGAAAAATATACATGGGATTGAAGACTCCGAGGAGTCCGTTGAGGGGGATGCTGATACAGAGACTGCTGAGAGTGTATCGACTGATACCGAAACAGAGATTGCTGAGAGTCTATCTAGTGATACGGAGAGCTTGACCTCAGGTAGTCAGCATACGTCCGTGGGAAGTGAGGCAGAACCTACCTTCTGGGATCGTATTTTGAAAGCAGCTATCAATACTTACGCTGCAGCGATCGAGGACGCCGGAGAGGATAATTTACAACAGGCGTACACTCAAATGCGCCCTCGCATCAGGAAAACAGCCATGGCGATCTATGAACAGTATACCTTACTACCGCTAGAAATGAAAGGCGACCCCACACACAGGTCCATCATGAAGACCAAGCGTCACTTGGAAGAGGCTATGGGCTACCACCCACCGAGGCCCTGAAAAATGCGATCAGAATGCGCAAACAACTGTTTCAGGACATGCTGCCCGAAGAATATCCAGGCCTATCCGACGATGATTAGAATAAACGGTTCAGAGCGAACATGGCCGAAGATGGAACTTGCTGAAATGGCGACTTCTGATTGGACAAGAATACATCTAACGGACAGGAACGAATATGATAGATGCAAATGGTCGCCTCTGATTGGCCAAGAGTCTTTTTGAGTTATAAACATACCCAACACGGCTCCCCCAGCGTGGGTATGATGTAACATTGGGGAAAATAAACTATGTGAAAAAACTTCTTGTTGTTGTTCTCTCATGTGTCATCGTTGTTTTTGTTGTTGTTCTCTCTCCGGTCTATATCATGGCGTCAAGGCGTTATGTTAGAGCGTTAAGGCATAACTACAAGCGTTGACGGGCGTCACTGCATTTCGAAGAAATAGTGACAATTCCATGGAATATCTAGAAAATCAGAACTTCTGAGCTATTTCACCAGGGCGTTGAAGCGTTAAGCTTGGCGTTGGCAGGCGTTGCTACAATATGACACCTCATACGACGCATTCGGACCAAGGATGGTCCCTCTCTACACCAAATACCTTCCTTTCACTGCCCCAAAATGTCCAGTTTGTCTACTACTCGTACTGATGACGTCACCAATGACGTCACAGATGACGTGAACATTCTTCAAATCGGGGTCTACCCCCCAAGAGCTACAAGATGACGCCTCACACGACGCATTCGGACCAAGAATGGTCCCTCTCTACACCAAATACCTTCCTTCACTGCCCCAAAATGTCCACTTAACTTACTACAACCAACTGCGCATGCGCAGATTGACGCGGCTTGCATTTAAAACCACGCCATTCTGACTCTACCCCACACAAGCTTCACTTTGACACCTTCCACGACACATGCGGACCCATAGCGGTGCATCTCTACCCCAAACACACACTCACATACCCCCAAAATGCCTGTTTTCTATACTACGGGCCAGACTGCGCATGCGCAGACTATTGAAAACGGACGAACCATTAGTGTAGTCAAGTGCTCCTGCATGGGAGCTTCAAAATAAGACCTCATACGACACCATAGGACCACCAAGGACTCACCTAGACTCCAACACGTCCACCCGGTATGGATTTGTACATACATTGGGCTTTTACCCCAGTATATGGGTCTATATGGGGCTATAGACAGACCTCAAACTTTTTTCAAAAATTTCACCGTTTCGTGCCGGGACACTTCTAATCATGTTTGTCTTGACGAGACTAAGAAAACAAATCCAAACAATCACACAGCAAATGTATAGAAGTAGGTTTCCCAGTGGGAGAAACATTGGACCTATACTCCCCATATAGCCAGCCTATAGGTCTATATGGGGCTATATGGTACTTTTTCAAAAATTTCACCGTTTCGTGCCGGGACACTTCCTATCATGTTTGTCTTGACGAGACTAAGAAAACAAATCCAAACAACCATACCGCAAATGTCTAGAAGTAGGTTTCCCAGTGGGACAAACATTGGTCCTATACCCCTAGTATGGGACTATATGGGTCTCCCTGAACTTTTTCCAATAATTTCAACGATTCGCTCCGCGACACTTCCTATCATGTTTGTCTTGACGAGACTAAGAAAACGAGACCCCACAACCTATACCGCAAATGTCGAGAAGTAGGTTTCCCAGGATGGTCCTATACCCCCCATACCCCATATAGGCATTTTCCGGATTTTTCGATAAAGTCCGTGTTCCTTATTTTTTCAGGAAAAATTTTACATACACCCACCCTGGAACTAGGGGGAGATAACTCTATTGATAGGCAAGCCCCGTTAAGCCCGGCGACCTATATACCCCCATACCCCATATAGGCATTTTCCAGGATTTTTCGATAAAGTCCGTGCTCCGTTTTTTTTCAGGAAAAATTTTACATGCACCCACCCATGACTGGATGCCCCTTCACATAGGCTTCACATTGATACCTCATACAACTCGATCAGCCCATTAGGGGTTCCCTAGATCCCAAAACGCCTTTCCCACAATTCGCTGTCTGCCCATGCGCAGAATGGTGACAACGCCCGAGCCGCTAGTCCAGTCAGATGCCCCTTCACGAATGCTTCACATTGATACCACATACAACTCCATCGGCCCATTAGGGGCCCCCTAGCTCCAAAACGTCTATTTTCATACAGTTTGTCTACTGCGCATGCGCAGAATGCCGATATTTTAATCCCACACCCAGCCCATCAGATGCCCCTTGACGAATGCTTCACTTTGATACCTCATATGACCCCATTGGACCATTAGTGGCTCCCCTAGCTCCAAAACGTCTATTTTCATACCCTTTGGCCAACGCGCATGCGCAGAATGCCGATAGTTCAATTCCAAACCCAGCCCATCAGATGCCCCTTCACGAATGCTTCACTTTGATACCTCACTCGACCCAATCGGTCCACTAGTGGCCGACCTAGATCCCAAAACGTCTAGCGGGACCCATACCGGGTCCAGTTTTCGACACTGGATGACCACATCCCGACAAAATGGCCAGTTTTCGACACCGGACGTGCCGCCATCTTGAACATACGTGCCGCCATCTTGAACCAGAAGGCAGACGCCGCCATCTTGGATATGTCCCATAATGCACCCGGTCAAAATACTCGCTTCTGATTGGCTGAGGGCAGCGCCCCACACAACCGGAAGTGAGCGCTCCACAAACAATAGGCAATTTACTCTTTTCCTCTCTGGTGCAGTGCTTTTTAAAAGTTTTTAACGTATTGCACGCACGAACTTCTTTCGGCAACTCATTCCACAACTTTGCACCTTGAAATGAGAACGATTTCTTGAGATTTTTTGACAATGTGATGCCATTTGCCTGGGAGAACCTAGTACTATAATTATGAATCGTTGTAGAAAAATTAAAAAGACATTTTAAGTGACTAGGGCATTTATCGTTTACAGTTTTCTTTTTTTTTATTATTTTTTTTTAATTATATTTACAGTTTACAGTTTTCCACATTAGAACACATTTGTTTAAGAAGAATCGCTGCTTAATGCTCAACCACTTACAGTTTCTCAACATTTCAATGCGATGTGTTCTATAGTCACATTTGAGAATAATGCGCATTGCACGATTTTGTATTCTTTGAATTTTTGCAATGTCGCCCGACGAAATCACGTCATAGATAATGGAGCAGTAATCAATGCGGGGTGAAATCATGTGTTTTCTTGCGGCACAGCGTGAAGTCAGAAAACAATGTTTCAGAGGCACGCCAATCATGCCAGTGGGTGGAGTTTGACCCAGAAGAAAGAGTGGGTTTTGATTGGCTTATGTGGCAAGCACATGGCACAAGGATGTGAGAGAAGCGGCGTGGCTTCATTCTAGGCGCGCAGCGCAGAGAGTACAGTGCCTCAGCGCTTTTGTGCGAGTTTTCTCTGAATTTGAGAAATTTTTCGAAACATAGGCTAAGGTTTATTTTTTAAACATTTCGGCATCATGGCGACACCACCAAAAACTATAGAGGAGGCGATTAAGGAGAATAACGCAAAATTACTGGAAACCATCGGGGATGTAGTGAAAACTACAGTGGGAAGCCTAAAACGCGAGCTGGAAGGATCGGCGGCCGCTCAGATGTCGGAAATTAAGAAGTTGAAATACGGCGACACTTACCGATTTAAACGCAAGGCGAACGAAGATCAGTTTCGGCATAATCAGCAGGTCCTTGAATTTATGGAAGACGCAAAAGTTGCTACTACTACTGATAACAAACCCAAGGCTGAAGAGGTGTTAAACTCAGGTATTGACGTTATTAACTCTCGTCAAAAACTGGTTTTGTTGGCGGATAAGTCCGCTTTAGGGTGGCGTACCGCCATGGAATACAAAAGGAATGATCTTGCGGAAGACGATGAAGACGAGAAGCGGATGTGGAGAGCAGAAGCCAGGGCGGCCAAGCGCCCCAACGCAAGGGGTAGAGGGAAACCATTTAGAGGGGGCTACAGTAATCGGTCTGCTAGTTTGGGTGCTTCAGCAACACAGCAAGATGATCGAAGACCTGCAAGGGAGACTCAGAGACGGACTGGATCTTGCTATTCATGCGGGGCATTTGGACATTGGAAAGCTGAGTGCACAGCGAAAGCCATGGGTCAATCTGGGCAGCAGTTAAGTAAAAATTTTATTGATGGTTATGTTAAAATTGATCAGAATTCTGACATGTCGTTTGGTACGGGTAAACTAGAAGCCCCAGATCCAGGGGTGTCCCAAAATGGGAACATTGTTCTAGGTTTGAATCAAAATCATCATGAAGAAAAATGCACTCTAGTTCACATAGGTCAGGTTCTACCCACGTGTTCAGGTTCAAGCGCGGGAATTCCATTTGGAAACAATGTGTCGGTTGATGAAACGTATGGAAACAATGTATCTGTAGAAGATTCATTATACGGAGACATTGTATCTACTGAGGAACTAACTGAAAACTTAGTATCTTTTGAGGAATGCGAAGGGAATGTAAACGAACAAAACTCGGATGTAATGAGTTTGAAGGGGGTTTATAAGGAAACGGAATGCATTTCAGAAAGTTTAGGAAGGTATGACGGGGATGATTTGGAAGATGTAGAAAATATTGTTTTTAAAGGGAGACTGGCAAAGTCTCTTCCCTTCTGGCAATCATTCACAACAGATCCTGTCGTGCTTGATATTGTTGAAAATGGCTATAAATTACCTATGAGGGAAACTCCTGAGTCTAAACTGATGAAAAACAATAATTCAGCTTTGAAAGAGAACGAATTTGTAGAAGAGTCTATTCTTAACTTGTTGAAAGTTGACAGTATTGAAGAATTAGTTTCTCCGGCAACTTTGACCAGCCCGCTCACGGTTTCTACCAACAAAGAGGGTAAGAAAAGGTTAATTTTGGATTTACGGTATTTAAATCTTCATCTGTTCAAGAGGAAGTTCAAATGTGAAGATTTGAACGTGGCAAAACATTTTTTAAACAAGGACGACTTCATGTTCAAGTTCGATCTTAAGAGTGGGTACCACCACGTGGAAATTTTCCCTCCACACAGGCAATATTTGGAATTTAGTTGGACTTTTAGAGGGGGTAGTGTCCGTTATTTTCAGTTTGCCGTCCTCGCTTTCGGCCTTTCGACGGCTCCATTTTGTTTCACGAAACTGCTCAGACCTCTAGTATGTAAATGGAGAGGGGAAGGTAAGAAAACATTGATTTTTATCGATGATGGTTTAGCAGTAGCAAGCAGTTTGGAAGAAGCAGAACTAGCATCTGCTGAGATGAAATCGGATTTTATTGAATCGGGTTTTGTACCTCATCCAATCAAAAGTGAGTGGTCACCCGTGCAGCGTATCACTTGGCTGGGGTGTATCATAGATTCGGTACAATTCAAGTTTTTCATACCAGAGGTAAGAATTTCTAGGTTAAAAAGTGTTATTAGTGAGACAGTGGGTAAGGAATGGGTACCCGTGAAAATATTAGCCACCATAGCTGGGCAGCTGATTTCCATGCAAATCGCTGTAGGAAATTTAGTCAGACTTATGACTAGGAATTTGTACAGGGCCATTGAAAGTAGTACTTCCTGGTTTGCCAAGGTAAGTGTTGACGAAACAGTGACGAGGGAGCTGACATTTTGGCTTGAGAACATAGACCGCCTCAATGGTAAAGAGCCTAGACAAGGCAAAATGGAATTTTGTCAAGTGGTTTATTCAGACGCATCGGGCCAAGCTTATGGTGGGCAGTTGTTGTCCAAAGACTCAAATATCAAAATAGTTAGAGGAAACTTTAGTGAGTCTGAGAAATGTAAAAGTAGCACTTGACGAGAGTTAAAACAGTGCTAGAAGTATTATTAGGGTTGTTTAATGTGACCAATTGTCATCTTAGGTGGTATACGGATAACCAAAACGTGAGTCGCATTGTGTATATCGGTAGTACAGTTCTCGAACTACAGTATTTGGCTGTAGAGATCTTCAATGTGTGCAAAAGTCGAAACATACAGTTACATGTGGAATGGGTCCCTAGAGCACAAAACACAGAAGCAGATTTGCTAAGCAAACAGGTTGACTTTGATGACTGGTTTGTGGCAGATTGGGTGTTCAGATGGATAGAATCCCTTTGGGGGCCACACACTGTAGACAGGTTTGGGGGCCACACACTGTAGACAGGTTTGGGGGCCACACACTGTAGACAGGTTTGGGGGCCACACACTGTAGACAGGTTTGGGGGCCACACACTGTAGACAGGTTTGGGGGCCACACACTGTAGACAGGTTTGCCACACACTACAATGCCAAGTTAACGAGGTTCAATTCTGAAACATGGGTTAAAAACACAGAGGGGGTGAATGCTTTTGCACAAAACTGGGAGGGTGAGAATAACTGGCTGGTCCCTCCACCTCGGAGGATAGCTGAGTGTGTACACAAACTGTGCAACGAAACTGCAAGGGGTACACTTATTATACCACTTTGGCGTTCGGCCAACTTCTGGCCATTGATCTGCCAGGATGGCATTCACTTCAGTAAGTTTGTTGTGGACTGGAGAGAATTACCAGTCGGACAGAATGTACTGTGCAAAGGCTACGCTAGAAACAAAATGTTTGGTGGAAAGGTCTTGCCATTCCGTATGCTAGTGGTGAGATGTGATGGAGCTATAAATCGCCCAAAATGGCTACTGAGGGGTTTTTGCTCATCCACAACAGGTTCCTGTGTATTCTGCAGATGAAATGTTTTGATACTGCTCGAGTGACCGAGGGAATGGTCCATAGAAGCAGAAGAGAGTATCGGCTTGTGCGACAGAATTTTAGTCCATAGAAGCCATAGAAGTGAAACACAAGTTAAATCTAGGTTTTTGATGGGGTTAAACGTATGCAGGATATGGGCATACAGTAATAAAATATGTGAATATAACTGATGTTTAATTTCCTTGCCGTACGTGCTTTATTCTTATTTTACAGAAATAAGCCAGGTGGGAGTGTGGGAATGTCTCCGTAAATTCCAACAACCGGAATTGCAGGGTCTTGTAAATAAACTGGAGGCTGTGGTGGTTCACTCAAAGGCGGATGGAACTGTGAAAAACTACAACAGAGGATTTACTAAATGGCTGGAATTCGCATCCACAAAAACTGAAATTGAAGCCTTTCCAGCCACTGTTCAAGGCGTTGTGTTGTACTTAACCCAATTGATTGACTCTAAAGTTTCTGTCAGCGTTGTGAACAATGCGGTTTACGGTATTAAATGGGCACATGACATGGCCGGTGTGGATAACCCAACAAATAATGCGTTTGTTAAGATAGTTCTAGATTCCGCTAGGAGATTACTGAGTAGGCCAAGAAATCCCAAGGACAATATAACAGCTGAAGAACTTTCATGTTTGTGTGAAAAGTTTAAGACATCAAATTCTTTGACAGACATTCGAGACATTTGCATGTGTGTTATTTCATTTGCGGGGTTTCTGAGGTACGACGAGCTAAGTCACATAAAAATGAGTGATGTTAAAGTTTTTGACAAGCATATTGAGTTATATATCGCTAAAAGCAAAACGGATCAGTTGAGAAATGGTAATACTGTAGTGATATCTGAAACTAATTCGGTAGCATGCCCCAAGTCGTGGTTGAACAAATATCTGAGTATGGTTCAACCTGGAGCAGAACCATCTCAGTTTTTATTCAGACAAATACAGGTCTCTAAAGGTCGAGCCAGGCTTGTAAGTACTGGTAAACCGCTTAGTTATACTAGGGCTAGAGAAGTCATCAAGGCTAAGTTTGCTGCTGTTGTTTCTGATGTATGTCGGATAGGTCTCCATTCCCTGCGCTCCGGCGGAGCCAGCGCTGCCTGTAAGGCTGGGATTTCCCATCAGGAGATTAAATCTCATGGGCGATGGAAATCTGATACAGCCAAAGATCTTTATATCAAACAATCACTTCAAAATAGACTAAACATCACCCAACATCTTGGTATCTGATCTTTCTTTCGGCCTTCCCTTTCTTTGGAATTCTAAGTTGGGTCTGAAGTGTGCTCAATAAACCGGCTGCAAGCCGCCTTTCACCTAAATGGGAGTTTTAAGTCAGTGTATGAGCTATCGATTAGTGGAGCGTAAACATGTGTTTTCTTGCGGCACAGCGTGAAGTCAGAAAACAATGTTTCAGAGGCACGCCAATCATGCCAGTGGGTGGAGTTTGACCCAGAAGAAAGAGTGGGTTTTGATTGGCTTATGTGGCAAGCACATGGCACAAGGATGTGAGAGAAGCGGCGTGGCTTCATTCTAGGCGCGCAGCGCAGAGAGTACAGTGCCTCAGCGCTTTTGTGCGAGTTTTCTCTGAATTTGAGAAATTTTTTAACTCAGGTTATCACCACGACTTGGCGCACTTGGTAGGATGGATAAAATAATAACAGTAATAATAATAACACAAAATGTATTTATGGATTTATTTGGTAAACAAATATCTGGATCCAGGTGTAACCTTAACCTCTCAGGTGAAACTTGTACAGCAGTAGAGTTGGGGTGTCTCTATCGGTGAGAGAGCACGTTTCCCAGAGTTTTTGGCCTTTGTAATGGAGGGTTTTCTCTCTGCAGGTTTTTCGTGTCGGGCTGCAAGTTGCACACCTGGTGACTTTATCTTCAACACACAAAAATTTTATAAAATTATAAACAAATGTATGCGTGAAATTTCATTGTGGTATATTGTGAATACCAAAACGGAAGATGGCTATGCGGGATATAACTTTTCATGTTGTACCGTATATTATCCTTATTAGATATATTGTCAATGTATCAGCATAACCGTCCTGTATGACCCCAAGCACTGTACTCAAGTCTCTGTTGTGCTCAATAAACCGGCTGCAAGCCGCCTTTCAAGTTGGGTCTGAAGTGTGCTCAATAAACCGGCTGCAAGCCGCCTTTCACCTAAATGGGAGTTTTAAGTCAGTGTATGAGCTATCGATTAGTGGAGCGTAAACAAAGTATTATACAAAACAAATGCAGTGCTCTGAGGAACAAGGGGAGATAACCTTTTTAATAAACCAGTGCTTCTGTTTAGCTTTTTAACAGTGTAGTCCACATGCTCCTTGAAAGTTAAATTCTGGCCTATATTTACACCTAGATATTTTATGCTATTTATTCTAGTAATGCTTTCTCCATTTAAAATAATTTGCCAGTTTTCGTCCACATTCTTTTGTTTTTGGGGTGTTCCAATTAGCATTACATTTGTTTTTCCAATATGGAGGCTCAATTTATTTGCACATAACCATGTGTATACATTTTCAAGGTCTTTCTGAAGTAAAGGTTGAACAGTGGACGCATTTTGTCCAGCTACATAGAAGGCCGTATCGTCGGCGTACAAATTCACCTCACAGTGTTCGAAACAAACATTTATATCATTGATAAATATGACGTGTTCAACATAAAATTGCGGATCGAATAACCCTTGCGGGAAAAGTTGTTCCCTTGTGGCCTCCAACGACAGTCTCGGCGTCCATGCTTCCTTAGAACAGATCCGGCCATATCCTTGGGTTCACTGCATTTGTCTTGTGATCCCCAAGTATGGGGTTGGGTTGAACCGTCACGGTTGGGTGATGAGAGTAAAATTCGCGGCTGGTATTATTGAAGGGGCCGCTGGTTGGGAGCGGGATGGATTTGATGCCCGCCGAACAGGAGCTGCTGGGTGTTATTCCTGTGGATGGTCTGAGTGTCGTAGATTCGATTCGACTTTGTGATGGCCACTCTCCGGGTTATGGGTGGTTTTTCAATCGACGATCTTCGGGTGTTTGAGCTTTTACGTCTAAAAACATATTGGTATGCGGACGACTCCTTGCGGCTTGAAATCCCTGCTTGAAAGATTGATGTTCTGTGCATAATTCCGAACACGTAGATTCTCGCTCTGTCGAAGGGATTGGAGAACAGCAAGTATTGGTAGTTCGAGACAATATCCCTGGACGCCTTCCCTTGAGGAAAGGGATTCTTGGTCAAATAGATGACGGCAGATTCCGATGATGGGATCCTTTTAAGTCAACACGTACTACATGTATGTCAGCGGTCTGTCAATTTTGACCCATGTACTACAGTTGTGTGACCTCTCCATGACATTTGCACGCTGCCTCGGTGATTCGATCATGCATAATGAAATTTACAATTGTCTCAACATCGATCATCATTCTGTCTCCAATCCGATTTTCTGAACTGTAGAGATCATGATACTTCAAGTGAGAAATAGTGAAAGTATTGTCGTACCAATACCTTAGGGTTAACTTTAAATGGGATTATGTTTTGTATGTATATTTTTAATGTACTTCGGCGATGATTTGTCGTGCCGTATTTCCAAAGTCGTCCAGCTAGCTATTCCAAGGACCAGCGGGCAAACGATCGGCAAGTTCCAGATTTCGGTGTGTGACAAGGAAACGGGGTAGTCCTTCAAACTTCATCGAGATGACGCCATATTGCGCACAGGACAACAGTCAAAGGACTGAAAGTAGTTTTTTTTGATTGAAATTGAAGGGCCATCTCTCATACGGATTTTGCAGCCCATTTCATTATACCAATATCTTGACTACATATCCCTGTGCTGATTTGTATCACAGGCACGCTTCTATTGTACCTGTTCATGTGGACATCGTTAATAAACACACGGCGCCTAATACCGGCTTGGGCGGTAGTTGATATACACAGTTAACAATACACGCTTAAAACTAAGTGTGGAAACCTACTCGTAAAGTGTTGCAATAACCCTTTAAAGTGCAGTCCATGTGGACACACTTAAAGTGTTATTTCAACACTTTACAACACTTTAGTTTTAAGGGTGTAGTTATCCGTGCATTTCTCAATATGTTCCGTATGATGATTCCTCGCTGCGGTCTGTAGTCTCTTGGTTACAAACCACCAAGAACAGCCGTACTTAATATGTAGTACATCGACTGAGCACATATTGGGAAAGATATATTCCCTAACATACGGAGCCACAAACGGACCGCTACATAGAAAAGCATAGCTTTTAACACAAACATATAAGACATTCAGCATACATTCCTCCCTGTTTTCTGGAGATACGACTGGCTCAAATAATGCGATTCCGTCCGAAACCATCATAGCGAATTTGGAAGGCGGGGCAAACAAACTGGCTAAACATTTTTGTATATTAATATACATGTTAGGAACCATTTAAAACTCTTATCACAAACGATTTATGGTCCAGTCAGATACAATGACCAATCAACGATCCTCGGAAGTCAGCTCCGAATTGAAAATCTTGGATCCAGCGAACTCCAGGACATAGGAATTTGTAACGTGCCTCGGCAACGGGTTGGTAACAGGTCAGCCTCGGCCTACCCATATTGAACTTGTTGATGACCAAATGGCATTTCGTGGGTTATTTAGGCCATATAAGACAAAGCTTGTTTCAACCAGTTTAGGGGGAACTGCCTTCCTAACCTGGAGGTAACATTTCCTTACATGAAGTTATAAATAAATAAATACATTTTATTGGGAATGCCCTTTCGGCCTCAGTTAAAGGAAGTAGTCAGTTGAACGCGCGGAAATTTTCAATACATGACTTTAAATGGGAGGTAACTCTCAGCAGCCAGACAACTCATGCACAAGCTGCGGTGAAAAAAAAGCTTAACATGAAAATGAAAGTGAATCTGAGGAATCATGGGGCGAATGTATCACGAACTTGAGCATTCAATGGATGGTTCCGCTTCTGAATCTGTCTGTGTCAAACAGCTAATTTCACCGAATGAACATATCTTGAATTCATGAATTGTGAGAAAATGACAAAGCATATGAATTCCATGATAATTTGCCTGGTTCTCTCCAATTCTCCATTAATATCATCATGAATCGAGGAGTTGATATCCGATATGTCTGCATGTGGATGACTTTATTGTATATCGTAAAATTGAGTCAGCTCGTTAAGAATGATCGGCAACGTCGTAAGAATATGGATTATGAGATCCATGAGCAAAGTAACTAAGCAAACAGCTCTCCATATATCTACATATATGAGAAATAACTGACAAACTGAGTAAGAATTTTGTCTCTGTCTTGTTCAAGAATATGAGAATAAATAATTGAGTATGTGAGACGAACGGATGAATATTATTATATTTCTGTGTAATAATTTCCAGCCTGATTTCTGCTTTTCATTCAAATTAATATTATCTCATTTTCTCCTGAATGAGAAAACATCATTTGTGCAAATTTACCAAAAATAAGTCAAGTTTGACATTTTTGAAAGCTACCATCTGTGTCAGTTTTTCGGATTGAATGTTCTATATATGCAAAATAAACATGAAATTCCTCGTATTAGAATTTTAAAATATGACCTGGTTTAAGAAAATTCAAAAACAAATGTGAGATTTTTATACTGTGTACACACCAACGTTGATTTGTACATAGGTCTACCAGTTGATCGAAGTGAACGGAGTTGAAAACCTACTCATAATCAAATTACGAATACCAACGAACAGACGTTGCTTAAACATTTATAGTTTGCTGCTAAGATACAAACGAAATAAAAAGGTAATGAATGTCATACCCAACCTTCCATTAAAAGCGTTCCTTTAAGGAATGTCTCAGTTGTTTTCTAATAAATCAATTGTTCTTTCTCAAAATGCCCCAATTTCAGCCTCTGTTGCAGAAATTAGCCAGGAAAAAGCGTGAAAGTTTCAACCTATGCTTTTAAATGGGAGGTAACTCTAACAGTCATATGTGCAGAGAACATATGTACAAACCGTGCTGATAATGACTTTAGTTTAAATGCTACGAAAAAACACCACGCCATACGTTTCTGGAACGCCCGAGTATGAAATGAAACTGGACCTGATGGAATCACGGGACGAAACCTTCATGAACTTGAGGATTCGATGGATGGTTCAGTTTATCAATGTGTCTGTGTTAACCGAAAGTTCTCAATGAATGAACAATTCATGAATTGCTGAATGTTCAGTTAACAAATTATGAGGAAATGACAAAGCAGAGATTCCGGGAATACGGATAATTTGCTCAGTTTTTCCAGTTCTCCATCAAAATTAACATGCAGAGATTACTTGATATCCGACATGTATGCATGCTGCTGACTTTATTGTATACCGTAAAATTGAGTCAGCTCGATATGCGGACGCACCGGAACAAAATCTAAATATCGTCAGAATATGGATGCTAAATTTTAACACAGTGTCTGGTAGGTCTACAAGTTATAAAATATCACAGTATCCATATAATTAACTTAATTGGGACAATCATAGTGACATTCTACGTGAAAAATCTAACAATACTAGGTATGATAAAAAGGATACTCGCTCCCTAGAATGCAACAGATATTTCCTTCTAATCACAAACATGCATATACGAGAGAAGCGGTCAACAGTTTGTCAACATTATGCCTTTTTGCTAGGAGGTTTCACATTATTGACGACTATTCTTCAATCCAAAGAATTTCTTTGTCATTATCAGCAGAAAGGTCTATCTCAGTCACGCTCCGATTGTTACTTTTATAGCTCTCAAAGTAAATATAATCAGCTGGACATTTTGGCAACATCCTGACTATTTGTTATAAGTAATGGATGAACACTTATATCGTTCTTTGAAATACTCCTCATATGCACCAACTGTACCAACTCATACTTAACATTCCAACAAACTGTAATGTCCATCATATATTAGATATGATACAGATATTCCAAACTTTATTTTCGTCAAGATAGTTTTGCTAAAATGCAATTCTTTGAAAGAAATAAGTGCAGATGTCGCACATATAACAGTGTAATATGTCATATCGCACATATAACAGTGTAATATGTCATATCGCACATATAACAGTGTAATATGTCATATCGCACATATAACAGTGTAATATGTCATATCGCACATATAACAGTGTAATATGTCATATCGCACATATAACAGTGTAATATGTCATATCGCACATATAACAGTGTAATATGTCATATCGCACATATAACAGTGTAATATGTCATATCGAAGGAAAATATTATATATTGTATATTCTGAATATTGCCTGAACAGTCCGATCACTTCGGCAAGATTGCGTGACCAGTACAGTATTTCGCTCTCTTTTCCAGGTAACTTTATTCTCCGGATACTTTTTCGTCTTCATGTAGTTACTCAGTGAGTATTGTTAGGTATATGTATTTCACTTCCCATTAACGTTTAAGGTAGGCTTATTCTACCTATAGCTAAGTATATCGGCAATGTATGTGGAAGAAGAAGGCAATTTGAACAATACATTGTCATGGTTACATTGTTACATGGTCTTCAAAATAAAGGTGAGATCTCTCCGAAGAAGAGTATGCCTAACACAAATGGATCATAAATGTAACAGTCTGTGGCATATCAACAAACACATGAAATCACATTCCCATCAAATAGAATACAATATGTACCAACAATGTACTGTCTTTGAAAAACGCGATGCTCAAGTTTTGATTAGGAAAGAAAAAATAATTGAAAAAAAAATCGAATGTTTGTTTTTTAATAAATATTTGGTGAATTATAAATATTTTCCTCACTCGTAAAAGTGATATTACACTGCAGTTAAATGCAGTGAATTATCACGATGAATTCAGGATATAGTTAGCGGTGAAAATAAGACGCACGGATGGAGTATTCTGAATAACTTATGGATAAATCTACAAACCTGCTCTCCAAAAAAAATCGAATAATGTGAACAAATTGAACTTATAGACGCGTTTTCCGCGATGTACGGCGCGAAACCTTCGTCACACACACTAGATGTGTTGATGCAATGTAGCCACTGGGTTACATATTTCATTCATAAAAGATATTTGAGTAATAGTGAACTCATATGATTGTGCATTACCATAGTAACATCGACGGCGTATCCGTTTTGAGAAAACCAGTAGTTCCCTGATGAAAGGATTACTCGGGCAATGCAAAAAAGAAATTGTATATAAATCAACATAAGTAATAAACAGAATAATGCATGGCTACACTTGAATATCAAAAGTATGCTTCTCGTGAAATAGGAAGCAAAACTTGGTGTCGCTTCTTTCACTCGAAAAACTGTTCGCGATATTCAAGCCTAAGCATGCAATATCCTCTATGTATTTGGAGAGCAGTGAGATTCCTGGAATATGTATAAAATCTGACACAATGTGTTTTTCTAATTATTTAAAGCCATGCGCATAATGGCAATGGAAATATTGGGATAATTAGTTTGTATCAACATGCTAAAAGTTATTAAGAACGAAGAAACGTGAAAATTAGTAGGCCGTGAATTATGTAGAAACAATTTTGATCTTACGTTTGCGTAATTATCGCATCAAATGACCAAGTTATAAGTCCGAATTTGATCAGCAGTCAACCTTGTTTCAACAAGCATTCACAGATATTTCATTTAACATAAGTACTTTGACCTGATGCATGTTCTCATTGAATTGGTATTCGTGGTAGAAGTTACTGAAAGGAGATCCATTTAAGCAGAAGTAACACATATGTGTGATTGAGGCGTTTTAGCAATGCATAATTGTCGCGAAACTTGAATCTAAATTGTTCGGTCATTTCAAAACTTTACAGTGGAGTTTTCCAAAGTTGAATTTCACAAGATAGCTGTATACTACAGGTTAGGACCAACCGTCACAGTTCGGCATATCAATATCTGTGATTACTACGATCGGTTTCACTTTTAATGATAAATTGATAGTTGAAATATGACACTAATATCTATTCGCATCTCTGAAAAAAAAACACTACCGAGTTTACATCCAGGGTTTTGTAAAATTAATTTATTTCGAAAAAATCTCAAACGCGCAAGTTTTGCTACTTTCTCGGTGTATTTTCTTTGAAAACTTGCTACCAATAATTAATCAATAACATGAAAATATGCGTCAAATGATAAAACTTCATTTCAGGATCGTACCTTTAGAAATTTCGTTAAATTAAAAATCTCACAGTTCGGCAGAAATAATAATTTTGTGAATAACTTCTACAAAACAATTTTGCCGATGATGAAATTCTTAAAAGCATAGTTTGGCTAGTAGGTGCAAGCATTCCATGTGAGAAAACGGAAATAAAAATATAACTTTTACCAGAATCCACGCATAGTCACTTTTTAGCTATTATAGAATTCTAACTATCACAGGATTTGAAGCGGCATTATAGGGATATTTTTCGTCAGAAACATTCATTTCACTACCGGAATTATGAAATATGCATTAAAAAAACTTTTGTATGGGAAGGTATGGGTTGGTCCTAACCCATCTGTATACTAGATGAATGTAAAAAATTGCCGAATTGTGAACAGGTTAGGGTCAACCCATACCGTCCCATACAAGCGTATTTTACGAATATTTCATGATTCCGATAGTGAAATTAATCTTTTTGACGAAAAAATATTCGTATAATTCCGCTACAAATCCTGAGATAGTTAGAATTATATAATATGCAAAACATTTCCTGAAAATTCACTTTTAGCCAAAAAGTGACTATGCGTGGATTCTGGTAAAAGTTCTATTTTTATTTCCATTTTCTAGCATGGAATGCTTGGATACTTGGCTTTTCTCGCATGAATACTGACCAAACTATGCGCTTAAGAATTTCATCATCGGCAAAATTGTTTTGTAGAAGTTATTCAAAAAAATCATTTTTTTCTGCCGAACTGTGAGATTTTTAATTTAACGAAATTTCTAAAAGTACGATCCTGAATTGAAGTTTTATTATTTGACGCATATTTTCGTATTACTGATTAATTATTGGTACCAAGTTTCCAAGAAAATACACCGGGAAAGTAGCAAAACTTGCACGTTTGAGGTTTTTTCGAAATAAATTAATTTATGCAAAACCCTGAATGTAAACCCGCCAGTGTTTTTCAGAGATGCGAATAGATATTAGTGTCATATTCTAACTATCAATTTATCAGTAAAAGTGCAACCGATCGTGGTATTATCAGACATTGGTATATCGAACTGTGACGGTTGGTCCTAACCTGGTGAAGGCCGACCCTGATCGTCCTTATTTGGCAAAATTTGATCTGGCTATTTCGTGGACGGGTCTGTAATACATTTGTGCGTTGTTTGTTTAACTATCTAAAGTTTTGTGATATAAGGTCAACATTGTCAGTTCGGTACATGGCAGAGAATTGAGAGTTTCTGAGAAACACAAGGTTAAATGATCGATTCCGATAAACGACAATCCTCTGCTCACGTTATCCACCATGTAGTTTTTTTCGGATGTGATGGCGACGATTGAATTCACATCTTTCCACTTCCCGTGCCGGGTAGTTCAGCTTAAGTAAAATTAAGACTTCTTTAAACTTGTATTAGGCCTACTCGATTTCGGATTGCAGGTTGATTCTACGTCAATAATCAAAATATTTTTTAAAGTAGACAGCACCAACCCCAAACAGGCATGAAAGAGATAAGCGGTCATGAAATCAGTAATCCGATCAGCGGTCATGAAATCAGTAATCCGATCAAATAGAAGCCGATATGTCCAACAGTTTAGTGTTTTAACAATGCCATACCATTTTTTGTATACATAAGGAACAGAATTGAATGATAAAACAAGATTTGAAATGTTTATTTCTTCTATTCGGAGAGCTGCGAGACGACCGTCATAACAGTTTAGGTCATATCCCCTCACGTGCAATGGTTTAACGAATATTTCGAATATTTTTTTAATTGCTATGTAAAGGCATTTACATAATATCACTGGGCATATTAGGATATTTGGTATGTATTAATATACTAAACGCTCTCACGAAAAAAGTGAAAATTGGCTGTAAAATGAATAAAATGTGTATGTTTCATTTTTAAATGTGTAGCACGACGTCTACAATGTCTTTTCGGTACAGGTCAGATAATCAGGGGGTTTCTCTTAGCAAAACGACGGATATAGTAATTTCCATCACTAGGAAGAGTCAGATCTCATGTGTACAAATATTGGCAAGATTTGCATTTTTACAGTACACAAGTTGTATTAGGAGATGAGTGGTGCATAGGTTAATATTTGATATCTTGCATGTTGGGTGATGATCAACTCACAATTAACGATCACCCTAGAGAAATGTTTCTCAGTTCAATATCCGGGTCATATCCACACAATATAGAGGAACATTAACTCTGTTGTATAAACAAGGAGAAAGAGAAGATATACGCAATTGGAGGCCTCTTACCTTATTAAACACAGACTATAAAATAGTGACAAAAATCATAGCTGAAAGACTAAAATCAGTAGCACCTAGCATTATTCATTCAGACCAAAAAGGATTTATTAAAAATAGAAAAATTAGTGAAGGCATACGTCTACTGCAAGACGTCATAGACTATGCCGAAGAGGAAAACATAGAAGGGGCAATAATCTTCTTAGATCAAGAAAAGGCATTTGACAGAGTTGAATGGGGTTGGATAGATAAATGTCTGGAAACCTTTGGTTTTGGAATAAAATTCAGAAATTGGGTTAATATGACATACAAAAAATGCAAATTAAATATCAACACAAATGGTCACATATCTAAAACATTTAATATATCTCGCTCAGTCAGACAAGGGTGCCCGTTGGCCCCGTTATTATATGTTATTCAGGCAGAGCCTTTGGCGTGCACAATAAGGCAAAGCGAGGATATACAGGGTATATATCTCCCAGAAAACGGGGTACCACAACACGAAATAAAAATTAATTGTTTTGCAGACGACACTCAAACATTTCACCGAACAGAATCTTCAATAATAGCCTACTTTCAAATAATGAAAATATACGAGAAAGCATCAGGAGCAAAAGTAAATCTTAAGAAAACAAAAGGAATGTATATAGGTATATGGAAAAGTAAACCACCAGAGTTTAAAGAAATTGAATGGGTGATTGCCATAATGGCGCTAGGTGTGATGCATGGTCACACGATTTCAACAGATAACATATGGAAAGAAAAACTCGATAGAATCGAATTAACACTGCATAATTGGTCAAAACGTAACTTAACCTATACTGGGAAAATATTAGTACTGAAAACTTTTGTCTTGTCCACTATAAATTATGAGATAGAAATGAGAGGAATATCAGAGAAAAATAAAAAATCCTTGGAAAACATTATTTGGGACAACATCTGGGGCGGGAAAAAATTTCACGTGGGAAAAGATGGCTGTAAACTTAGCAAAGATGATGGTGGGTTAGGCATGTTTGATCTGGACGAAATAATAAATATCATGCAAATCAAATGGATTTACAAAATAATCCATTCTGAGACTGAATCGTGGAATATGCTAGGCAAACACTGGCTAAGAATATTAGATCAGAGCGCTCTAACATACGTTCTCTGTAGATGTACCAACACACGAGGAATGGTGGTAAAAGTGCCCCATTTCTATCAAGAATGCCTTATAGGGTGGCAAAGGCTATTGAAAACTCAGAAAATAGAATACAAATTGCAAGTATTAAGTCAACCCCTATTTGGTAATGACAACATAAAACACAAAGGCAAGCCCTTGTATTACAGAAATTGGGTGATAAGCGACATATGTAAAATCGGGGATATATGGGATGATAACCTGGGAAAATGGGTGGAAGGAAATGTTATACTAGGAAGACTTCAACTGAAAATAAATTGGATTTCAGAATTTCAAATAATAAAAAAATGTATTCCAAAAAATTGGGTCGAAATACTCCGAAAAGAAACCGATGATCAGATGGATGCAATTCAGAATGAACTAGTTGTGGATGAAAATCTTACAATTAGACGACAAGACCAAGCACTTGGAATAAACTGCAAATTTGAAAACTACAAAATTCGAAAAATGATTCAACGACAAGTCTATCCTGAGCCAAAATGTCATTCAAAATGGGAAGCCTTTTTTGGGATAACACTCAATTGGCCACAGATATGGAAAGCAATACAATCGACGTTAATTAGCAATACAGTTAGGCAATTCATCTGGAAATGTACGCACAATAATATCGCAACAGACTATATACTAAATAAGATGGGACTATCGGATGGGTATTGTGTCAGATGTAAAACAGAAATAGAAACACAAAGCCATCTTTTCATTCATTGCAGTTATAATTACGACACGTGGGTCACAGTAAATAAAGTGGTGAATCAACTGTTATCGCAACGACATGTAGGGCGTATTAAAATATGTGAACAGGATATTCTGCTTGGTTACAATGGTGCAACCAATCTATCTGATGTAATTAACATGCTAATATTCAACACCAAATGGTGCATTTGGAAGTCAAGAAACGACGCTAAATTTAATTCGAAAAAGACAACTTTAATTGGACTATCAAACCAAATAAACTATCATATTATTAAACAGTGTATTACAGTTCTTCACACAAAGAAAAAATGGTCCGAGTGTATATTAAATGCACTCAATTATATTAGAGAAAATGTATAAAGAAATTCTGACATGCAAGAAAGCCTTTGAAAAATGTGAATGAATAGTATGTAATGATCAAATGTGGAAAAATGTATACACTTTAAAATGTGAAAAACATATGCAGAACTCGTAGGAAATTATCTTATATTTGTACTGCAACATGTATGCAATTGCTACAGATTGATTGGAAATTGATGTAATGTATATTGTGAAATGTAAATATATATGTATATACGGTAATAAATGAATAAATAAAAAAAAAATAAAAAAAAAAAAAAATAAAAAATATCCGGGTCATAGTTTGTCCCGGCATTCTATTCACAATTAATATGACTTGTTGATCTTGTGCCCCATGTGAGGAAAAACACTGTCAAATGAATTATATTATATAGTTTTAATACTCAATATCTGATTTTTCATCTGAAAAAAAAAAATGAAAAATTTGTTTTTTGGAAAATTAACGCCAAATTATAATGTCAATTGTTATTGAAAGTCTGATGGAGCAAAATCTACATAAATCTTTGTTTAGGAGAAGCCATTTTTGGAAAAAAAAATCCTTTTTCAATAAAGTGAACAGTGCTATGTAGCTATTAGTGTCGTGTTATGAGGAAAGATAATACAGAGTACTACGAATCATTCGCTGTATCGCTTGACTGAGCCGGTGACTCAACATACATTTAGCTATATAGGCCAGTTGGGCACATTTTGCTGTAAAAATCAAACCACGCTTAAACACCCAATTTATTTCTGTGTTAGCGATCAACGGCAATTCTCGGCGAGGGGAGCCAACAGTTACCTCGAAGTTCGCCTTTCTTTATTGTCGAGCGAACGGTGTCGAGATTCTCGGCCTTGTTTCTGATTCAGCTTTGTTCGGTGCGTACGCGGAAAAGACGACCGATTATATTGCCTCTCGTCAGGACTGTCCGATAGTTTGACAGCTGACTGAATGTGTAAACGGTAGATTACCAAAGGATATGTGACGACAATACGGGAATAACTCCCTTGTGTGAGAGGGTTATCAAGCTGAATTTGTTTTTCTATCCAAAGCCTGCCACATCAGATTTTTCTAGAAGTTTACATACTGAAATATCAGCCTAAAAAATTGCGATGCTCCGTTGTATAAAAATGGAGATATGATTAATCAAAGTGTGCTCCTTGGCCTGATTTGGTATTTTCGAGGCATTAATGGCGAGGATTTTCTCTTATAGCAAAAATATGACACCTCAAACCAAAATAATTCTGTCACACAACATATTAGAAAGTTTGTTTTGGTTTGAGGTGTCATATTTTTACTACACGAGAAAACCCTTCATGAAAATACCCCAAAATACCAAGATAAGCCCGGAAGCACATTTTGATAAATCATATCTCCATTTTCATGCAACTGAACATCTCAGTTTTTTCGAAGGGGATATTAAGTATGTAAACGTCAAGAAAATCTTATATGGCAGGTTTTGGAGTGAAAAAAAACCAGCTTTGTTACCATAACACACAAAGGAGTTTTTCGTATGTTAACGTCATATATCCATTCTCAATTCGGGCACGGATTACGTATAACCATGTAACAGATTCACTTACACGTGAAATACAGGTACTAAAACTTCATACACAAATCATACACAAATTATACCCTAACTCGAGTACGATTAACATGGTTTATCGATCGACCATCAAGCCCTTCACTACGAAACCCCACACAAACCATTCGGACCACGAATGGTCCACCTCGAGTCTAAAATCCCATTCAAGTGCCCCTTTTCCACAATTTGCTGTCTGCACATGCTAGCCATATCCCCTGCTTCTATGACACACCGAACCAGTTGGACGCTGTTCCACGAAATCTTCGATATCATACCCCACACGTCCCACTCGGACCAAAAATGGTCCCTCGGTCTCTCAAACACGCCACTACGCACCCCTAAAATGGCCGCTTTCTTTACCACTCGTACTGATGACGTCACCAATGACGTCACAGATGACATAGAAATCCCTCAAGTCGTGGTCTACACCACGAGAGCTTCAAGATGACACCATACACTCCATCTTTGGATGAGATATATGACCTCAATCTCTCAGATATACCCCTGCGCACCTCCAGAATGACCACTTTACTTACTACACCCCAACTGCGCATGCGTAGATTAGCCTGAATTCCAATCAAAAATACGCCTGTCCTGTCTATCCCACGAAAGCTTCACTAGGATACCCCAACCTGTCCATTTGGACCAAACATGGGTTCCTTGATTGCCCAAACATGTCATTGCCCACGCCCAAAATGACACATTTTGTTACTACTGCTCAAATGCGCATGAGTAGCACGATGCGACTTCCAACAAAAAACATGCCATTCGTCGTCTACATGCAGAGAGTAACAAGATGACACCCCACACGGTCCATTCAGACCACGGATGGTCCATCTCTACCCCCAAAACCTTCCTTCACACCCTCAAAATGCCTACTTTGGCTACTACTCCTACTCTTTGACGTCACAGATCATGTGGAGATCCCTCAAGTCGTGGTCTATATACCGAGGGCTTCACTTTGACAACCCTCAATCGCTCAAGCACACTCTCACGCACCCCCAAATCGCCCGCTTTCGTTATTACTCCTACTGTTGTATGTATGGTCCCTGTGTGACGTCATACCCATCAAATAGTGATAGTATCTTGTAAATATTCGATGCAGCAATCGATGCTGAATAATATGTGGCCAACATTATAAAGATTGGATAATAATTATGGAAGATAAGACTATTCTTGTAACCCTACCCCTATTTTCACAAAAATTGTACTTATTAACGCAGGGATAATTTCAAAGTGATTAAAGGGGTAGTGAGTCCCAGTTTATCGACTGTTAACAAGTTGTTTCTTATTTGACATGTCCTAAAGCACATAAAAAACATAGTTTCGGCCTGTAGTGGGGGAGGGGGTGCAGGTGACCCCTTGTAGCTCACGGACTAATGGCGATCGTAAAGTCAGGCACTACGCCAGTAGACAGTAAAGGAAAGGCTGCTGCTGCCCGCGTCAGTCGGAGGAAACTACGTTCAAAGGGATAGCGACATTGTCGTCCTTCTCCGTGAGTTCCGAGGTATCACGGTAGTATAAGCGTGCCGTCAAGTGAGACTTTTGGGCTTCTCGGCAAGATGACATCAATGATTCGATATAAGCACGATAGGGGTACGTGTTCATTGAGAAAACCACGAGTTTGTACCGACGAATTGAGAGTGCAACCAGAGATTGACTGTACCCACCGGGTATCCTCCCCAAGACTAACACCACCGCCATTGACGATAGCAAGGATCAACTGGATTTTTTTATTCTGTTCGTTGTAAGTCATGTTCAACTCAAGGATAAACGGGAAGGGTTTCGTCCTGTTGCTCTGGTTCCAGGCTCTCGTCCGTTCTGTCATCAGATCGTGCAAGGCCGTCGTGAACGCGCCTGGCGTGTGGTACTGACATTTTGGAATGTATATCTATAGGTATTTCTGTCCTACAGGACCTAATACACACAGTATCATTTTGCACGTCGTATCTTTCATACGGGTACTCGATATCAACGATCCGCATTCTCGTGATCAGCTAAGGGGTTGTCCGGGAAAGCTCGGCTGGGCTATTAGTAAGGGCTCTCATCCAATCGATTGAGACGGTTTCCCGATAAAAGAGTAAAACCGGTAAATATTTCGTCTCGAAGGCTCCCGGTTTATCTCTATCGGTTGTTGTCCCGGTTTGCTCCCGGTTTTCTCTCGAAGCAGAAGACCATCTCGATCCTCTTCGAAATAACATCACATGCTTCGAGAATGGAATCGAGATTCCGTCAAATGAAAGTTTGAACCATACGGGAGGCGTATGTTCCTTATACATATACTGGCAGCGAGATTAATCTGGGCGAGTATATATGCATTTAAACACGGATAATGAATTAAATTGAACACGAATCATTTAATATTATTTTGTTATTCCGTCTAGAGATCTGTAGTCACATACTTGCTTTGACAGCGCAATTCCTCTGCCCGTCATGATTGGGAAAAAGGAACATCACCAATTGAAAATGTAAAAACTGGTTCAGTTATATAGAATTTGAATCACTGCGAACTGAAATAAATAGAATTTGAATCACTGCGAACTGAAATAAATTCTGCAAGTCTTAGAATAAAATTCCATATGTTCCTCTGAAAGTGTATCAGAAAAGAGGATCCTTATCCTCAGAGATGTCCTCCGTATTCATAAATAAAGTGGATATGAAGATCACAGGAGCGGCTGGAAACCATAAAATAATATAAACATAAACGTTCGAACGAAGATTTCGAACAAACAACACGCGTATCGTTTATATTAAAATTAAATGTATGCGTTGGTCTAAAGCGTGAATGCTCTCTGAATTTGGAGGTAATTACTTTCTTTATTTGAGTAATTTCCTAGACCCATGAAATCAGCAATAAATAATAGAACGTGAGTATATTACCAGCGCCGCCAGCAGTGCTGTTTCAGTTTTTCTTTCAAAGAAGTAGAACCCTGTCACTTCCCTGTTGTTTCAAGCCGACTGTTTTTCCCAGACCGACTGTGGCGTGGATTAGTTTCGATTGTCAGTATTTCAGCTAACCATTTCCGGGCGAGCTTATGTGATGAATAAACTTTGTTGATATAATCTCCTTATTTGAACAAGACTGTTATTCTCAGTAAAATGAAATCAGCAATGAATCATACCAAATTATCAAACAAAATATTAGTTTAGTGCTAGTTTCGATTGTCAGTATTTCCGCTAACCATTTCCGGGCGAGCCTATGTCATGGATAAACTTTGTTGATATAATCTCCTTATTTGAACAAGACTGTAATTCTCAGTAAAATGAAATCTGCAATGAATCATACCAATTATAAAACAAATTACACATAGAGGTTAATACCCCGGTCAAACAAGTAACATAGCTTTCATTTTTCAGTTGAAGCGATCCAAGTTTGGTCCAAAACACTTTACAGAACAATAATTAACTTCTTTTGTACTTTTTACATACCACTATTATTCAGATAATATCCCGTTGGTGTGTCATTTATTCCGCGACGGATACCAGTCAATCATGAATGAATGAAGGAATGAATTTTTATTCACGAATAATAACAATGTGTAAGACATCAAGAGTCAATAAAATTTGTGTTGGCGGGAATAAAACGCCAGAGGGCTTGTTCTATCCCAAATAAGCGATAAGCGGGCGATGTTCAGATATAAAAAAAGCTGAATAGAGGTGCTCGAAAAAATGGTTACAGTATATAAATGTATATTAGTTTTTTCTACATTTTCCTTTAGCCTTGAATGAAAATAAACGAAGTTAAACAGCGCTAATTTTGAGCCAGATGTTCTTTGATTTTGGATTTAAACAATGATGTTGAGGTGATGGATTTAATTGTAGAAGGTAGCTTGTTCCACTCACGAGGTCCTGTAGTTTTTGTAGTATAAAAGGACAGGTTGGAGTGATAAAAT
>JAVTVY010005199.1:0-42017 GCA_036873755.1 Hanleya hanleyi | reverse complement strand
CGAAGAAATGTCTCGGATTTCGATAACAATCTCGGAGGAATAGAGGCAGATAGAATTATTCAAATCTGAGACTCGTCAATTTCCATGTATTTCCATTATTTGAGCTGAAAATAACACTTGATTGTCCTTAATTGCACCAACATGAATTTCTAAATGTATCGACCATCAGGTACACGGAACACAGGGGGCCGCAGCATTATCCTAGCACTTTAGGCGAAGATCCAGGGGTCACCCAGGCCGTCTTGGGCAGCTGCAATTCAAACTTAACTCTCAAGTAAAGTTTCCATCAAATGAACGACCATAGAAACAGTGATGAAAAATATGTTTTGTCCTTTTTGATGATTTTATTCCACAGAGTAAACTGCAAGTAAAAGCATGTAATTCCATAGTGGTCTAAATTAGCGATCGTAATCTAAGTCCGGTGACATCACACTGCACTCTTTCAATGTGTATGTTTCACATTTATTGTATTGCAGTGGTAGCTTGATCATGTTGATTGGGGGTCAATCCTGTGCATAACAAAGTCTCATAATTTTTGTCCATCAGACTTTAATAAGTCCAAAAACAGACACAGTAGCTGGAGGCATACATGTATCTCATATTTGGCACAAAAATGCCGTGAACCATGATTACACAAAAAACTAGGCCCATGGGCTTATCCAGATATGGCTATTAGGTGAATAATGGTCATTTCTTTCATTTATCCGGACATATTTTTTCCGAAAAAAGGCCCGCAGGCTTGATCACAATGTGGTTTGAAGAATGCTGATTTCTTTCACTTATATTGAGATTCTGAGATAATAATGAAATAACAATACATGGTAGGCATATCAAAATGTTACCAACCAAAGATATCCAGAAATTAAAACGAATGATTGCACAAATAACGAGTGAGTGAGTGAGTGAGTGAGTGAATAAGGTTTAACGTCGCTTTCAACATTTTTTCAGCTATATCACGACGGGGAAGGGAAGGGAGGGGAGGGGGAGAGGCAGGCCGGGGAACCTACTTGTAACAGAGCAGGTCTAATGCTGCCATTTTATAGTGCTGTCCCACTGATCATGCCTTAGGCAGACATGACACCCCACACAGTCACATTATACTGACACAGAGCGAACCAGTCCTTGTTCTATCCTCTTAATGCTGAGCGTAAGCGAGGAAGCAACAAGTTCCACTTTTCAAGTAAATGTATGACCCAGCCTGGGATCGAACCCAGTACCGCTCACAAGGCCAACGCTCTAACCATTATACATGTACCACCGCAGTGCGGTCGCACAAATAACGAGTGAGTATATTTGAGGATTATGGGTATTACTGTCAGCCGGCTCAAAGATATTTTATTTCAACAAGCGTAATCCAATGACCTATTTCATAGTTCAGCATTAGCACCAAATTTAATGAAAACCCGAGGGGTTCAAGTCCGGGGCCCCGACGTTGAAACAATTGATTTGGAACCATAGCTTTCAGTACCCAGCATGCGGAGCTATATCCCATGTGAGATTCAGTGGCAATTACCGAATTTGTCCTAATCTGGTCAGGATTTCAGAAGATATTGTATGAAAACAAAATTTTGGCCTGCACGTGGCACCACCTATAGGCGGTGAAAAAACAATCCCAATCGAGATCTTGCGGCGAAGTACCCACATACAAAATTTGAGAAGAATCCGTTCTGTTTTTTAGGAGTTATTGTCCGGAAACGAAATTTTAACTTGGCCCCCAGGTGGCGCCACCTATAGGCGGATCGGTGCGAAAAACAATCCCGATCGAGTGAGATCTTGAGGAGAGGTACCCACATATCAAATTTGAAAATAATCTGTTCAGTTTTTCAAAAGTTATTGATCGGAAACAAAATTTTAACTTGAGCCCTCAGGTGGCGCCACTTATAGGCGAATTGGCATGAAAAACAATCCCAAGCGAGATCTTGGGACGAGGTACCCACATACCAAATTCGAAAAGGATCCGTTCAGTTTTTCAAAAGTTATTGTCCGGAAATGGAATTTTAACTTGGCCCCCAGGTGGCACCACCTACAGGTGGATCAGTGCGAAAAACAATCCCAAGCGAGATGTTGAGGTGAGGTACCCATACATTAAATTGGAAAAAAATCCATTGAGCTTTTCAAAAGTTATTGTCCGGAAACGAAATTTTCACTTTGCCTCCAGTTGGCGCCACCTGTATGCAGATCGGCGAGAAAAACAATCCCAAGCGAGATCTTGGGACGAGGTACCCACAAGCCAAATTCGAAAAGGATCCGTTCAGTTTTTCAAAAAGTTATTGTCCAGAAACGGAATTTTAACTTGGCCCCCAAGTGGCGCCACCTACAGTCGGATCGGTGCGAAAAACAATCCCAAGCGAGATGTTGAGGTGAGGTACCCATACATTAAATTGGAAAAAAATCCATTGAGTTTTTCAAAAGTTATTGTCCGGAAACAAAATTTTTACTTGGCCTCCAGGTGGCGCCACCTGTATGCAGATCGGCGTGAAAACCAATCCCAAGCAAGATGTTCAGGTGAGGTACCCATATACTAAATTTGAAAAGAATCCGTTCAGTTTTCCAGAAGTTATGGTCCGGAAACTAAGTCGGACGGACGCACGCACGGACAGACGGACACAAGGACGCTGGCACAGACTTCGGGCGTCGGGGGACAAAAAAAAACGTATTATACCTATAAACATATAGGCTTCATGCAGGAGAGAAGCAATTTCCAATAATGCTGGAAAGACAGTCACAGTTTTGATGTTTCAAAGATATCAAATCCGTATCACTGCCCACTTGCACCATCACTCCCTTTCAACATTGCTGAGGGGAGGGGCCAACCTATAGTTGTGGTAATTGAAGTGTGTTGCATCTCAAAACATTGTAAACATAATGCATGTATATATGAAAAATGGAAAAGATAAGTAATATCTTAACTCTCATTAATATTGATGCAATATTTGAAGTCGAAATTAAAAATGAAGTTTGCAATGCACTGGATCATACCCATATAGGTTCCAGTCATCTGATCATGCCTCTTTATGGAGTCCCACACTTTATCAACTAGTTGAAGTTATCGGGGGATATGCTCCCACAAGTTAATACAGAAGAACTGGCAATACATGAGACAGTCTAGATTGAGCATTACAGGTATAAGTGTATGCTGACCGAAAGAACTTGTAAAACATGGGCATATATACACTCATATGGAATAAACACAGGATTTCTAGAAGTTATCTGGTAGATCACCTACATGTAGATCAGTATTGAATCACCTACATTTTCATTTAGCATTAACTCTGAAAGTACATCATGCCCATTTGACCACAAATTGTTGCATGACAGAGAGATTATTAAGGTTTAATGTCGGGTTCAGCAATATTTCAGCTGTGTAGCTACGACCAAACAAAATTTTAAGTATTCCAACAAAAACAAGTCAACAACCCAGCAATCCACAAGTAATCAACACAACACACCGAAAAACATGAACATACATGAAGTTGACCAGATGCAAGATAGCATGATATACTAATGCAAATATGGCATGGTTAGGCCATGCACAATATATTATTGTTTCCAGTAACCCTACATGTCCCTACCCATATATTTTGCTGTTAAAAAAAAATTGTGTGGACATTTTATTTTATTTCTATATTATTCAGTAGTACCGGTACCCCATGAAATTATAAACAAAAAGGTTAAAAATTAACAAAAAATAAATAAATAAATAAATAATAGGAAAAAACTACAATTCCTGTCTACATGTACCTGCCCAATATTTCTAAAGTTGGTTACAGAAAACACAAATTGTGGATGGCTTTAGCCTCAGAAGATTGGATTTTACCACGTTATGTAAGCTTAGGCATTAATTCTATTAGCAGAGTACATGTACTTAAATTTGATGAGATTTTAGCAGGTCAATTTGTAACAAGCGTTCTGAGAACCCCAACATCTCGCCTTGCGGGGTCATCCGCCAAAGGTGCAGCAGTATTGAAAGCATACATGTAGAGCAAACAATAAGGTCTGGAATAAGTGATGCAGTACAGACAATAATGTCTGGAATAGATTATCTGGTACAGACAATAACATCAGTCCCATGTGGGATTACTGGCAAAAGTTAATCCCATGTAGGATGGAGAGGTCAGTGCAGTCGGATTACTGGTACATAGGGCATTCCAGTGTGAGATTACTGCTGGGTGGACCAGTCCCATGTTATTACTGATGGATAGTCCTCTGTGGGATTACTGCTGGATAGTCCAGTCCCAAGTGGGATTACTACCATCACCATCATGGTATGGATGGTAGTGATGGTATGGATGGTAGTGATGGTATGGATGGTATTGATGGTATGGATGGTATTGATGGTATGGATGGTAGTGATGGTAGGAATGGTAGTTATGGTATGGATGGTAGTGATGGTATGGATAGTAGTGATGGTAGAAATGGTAGTGATGGTAAGGATGGTAGTGATGGTATGGATGGTAGAGATGGTATAGATGGTAGTGATGGCATGGATGGTAGTGATGGTAGGAATGGTAGTGATGGTATGGATGGTAGTGATGGTATGGATGGTAGTGATGGTATGGATGGTAGTGATGGTATGGATGGTAGTGATGGTAGGAATGGTATGGATGATAGGAATGGTAGTGATGGTATGGATGGTAGTGATGGTATGGATGGTAGTGAAGGCAGGAATGGTATGGATGGTAGTGATGGTATGGATGGTAGGAATGGTAGTGATGGTATGGATGGTATGGATGTGATGGTATGGATGGTAGTGAAGGTATGGATGGTAGTGATGGTATGGATGGTAGTGATGGTATGGGTGGTAGTGATGGTAGGAGTGGTAGTTATGGTATGGATGGTAGTGATGGTATGGATGGTAGTGATGGTATGGATGGTAGTGATGGTATGGATGGTAGGATGGCATAGATGGTAGTGATGGTATGGATGGTAGTGATGGTATGGATGATAGTGATGGTATGGATGGTAGTGATGGTAGTGATGGTATGGATGGTAGTGATGGTATGGAGGGTAGTGATGGTAGGAATGGTATGGATGGTAGTGATGGTATGGATGGTAGTGATGGTATGGATGGTAGTGATGGTAGGAATGGTATGGATGGTAGTGATGGTATGGATGGTAGGAATGGTAGGAATGGTAGTGATGGTGTGGATGGTAGTGATGGTATGGATGGTAGTGATGGTAGGAATGGTATGGATGGTAGTGATGGTATGGATGGTAGGAATGGTATGAATGGTAGTGATGGTATGGATGGTATGGATAGTAGTGATGGTATGGATGGTAGTGATGGTATGGATGGTAGTGATGGTATGGATGGTAGTGATGGTAGGAATGGTAGCGATGGTATGGATGGTAGTGATGGTATGGATGGTAGTGATGGTATGGATGGTAGTGATGGTATGGATGGTAGTGATGGTAGTGATGGTATGGATGGTATGGATGGTAGTGATGGTAGGAATGGTAGGGATGGTAGTGATGGTATGGATGGTAGTGATGGTATGGATGGTAGTGATGGTAGGAATGGTATGGATGGTAGTGATGGTATGGATGGTAGGAATGGTTGGAATGGTAGTGATGGTATGGATGGTATGGATGGTAGTGATGGTATGGATGGTAGTGATGGTAGGGATGGTATGGATGGTAGTGATGGTATGGATGGTATGAATGGTAGTGATGGTATGGATGGTATGGATAGTAGTGATGGTATGGATGGTAGTGATGGTATGGATGGTAGGGATGGTATGAATGGTAGTGATGGTATGGATGGTAGTGATGGTATGGATGGTATGGATAGTAGTGATGGTATGGATGGTAGTGATGGTATGGATGGTAGGAATGGCATGGATGGTAGTGATGGTATGGATGGTAGTGATGGTAGGAATGGTAGCGATGGTATGGATGGTAGTGATGGTAGTGATGGTATGGATGGTAGTGATGGTAGGAATGGTAGTGACGGTATGGATGGTAGGAATGGTAATGATGGTATGGATGGTAGTGATGGCATGGATGGTAGTGATGGTAGTGATGGTAGGAATGGTAGCGATGGTATGGATGGTAGCGATGGTATGGATGGTAGTGATGGTATGGATGGTAGTGATGGTAGGAATGGTAGTTATGGTATGGATGGTAGTGATGGTATGGATGGTAGTGATGGTATGGATGGTAGTGATGATATGGATGGTAGTGATGGTAGGAATGGTATGGATGGTAGTGATGGTATGGATGGTACAGGGATTCATAGAAGTCCAAATTTTTACTACCCACTATAAAATATTGAGTTCTTTTTATACTCAAATTGAGTTTTTCCAAGTTTTTACGGCCCACCCACAAGTTGATATTGAGTTTTTGAATGTTTTTACAACCCTACCAATTAAGATATGAACAAATAGTTTCTGTAGTACTAAGGTGAGCTATCTAATGTGATTTGGACAATGGTCATCTGAATGACAAAAAACACATGTTCTGTATTGTAACTTGCTCACTTATTTTAATAGATTTCATTTGTTTGGACCTCGTGTTTGTAGCAACACCAACAGCGGTAAGAGATCACAAACTATCATAAACATTCAAAGATAATTATCATATAACGCTTGCAAGAGACGCTATAAAATCCTTACATCATCAGCGGATTTTCACGTAAGATGTAGCAGCTGTCAAGCAGAATGATGTCTTGAACTCAGACTTCTACTTTACGTCCATCGCATGGTTGCCGTCAAACTTCAGAACAAAGGAACTGCAGGGTTAGAATTTCGCAAAATTTTGCGAGAATCCAGTTGGATTCTTAGTGGCTTAGTTTGCGAGAATCCAAAGAATCCAAATTTGCGGAACCAAGCATTTCGTGACCAGTTGCCATTTTCACTAGTGCTAGTTACTGCACAACTAGATGTAAACTTCTCAATTGGAAAAATTGAAATCGCCTCATTTATTCTGAGGAGGGTGGTTAGCACACCTATAATAGCACAAATTAGTTCAGGCGAGTGATTATCTCCATTGATGAGCAGTATTCAACCTAAACATGTTTGGTAAGTGGTAAGTATATACTCTTAATTTTATTTCATTTGTATCTTTGTATCTTTGCATATGAAACAAATATTGGAATTGTCTGCATTGCAAAAAAAAATAATAATCATAAAAAAATAAATAAATAAATAAATAAAAATCTGGCCACCTGCTGCATTCCCTGACAAGCAGTAAATCAACAATTGTTATTAATGAACCTTTATATAAAGGCTAGGCTATGGATTTATATGAGATACGCAAAAACATTTAAAAAAAATAAGGAAATTCCAGATATTTTTGTACCACATTTTCTCATTTTATACCATGATGGTTTTTACAGTGAAAGATAAAAATAACCAACAAAAATTCAAGACTCACGGACATAAACAAGAAATGCAATGCCGTTAAAGTTAAAATCTAGACCTCAAATAAACCGACTTCTGAAGAAATGCATGTTCTCAACGTAAAGTGCTAGACCGCGTTGTTGTTGTTGTTCATGACGGGTATCATACACGCAATGCCTCGGCCGTAGCAACGATCCATTTTTATTTTCATAAATTTCCTACCGCTTGATTCTACTTTGCCCGATGTTCTGTCTTAGGGAAAATTGTTTGTCATTCTAATTATGAACGAATCCGAATCAAATTCATCTGCTAAATGATATCCAAAATGTCCCAGGACCAGGTTTCGTTTTCACCCTCGTGTACTTTTCGTCTACAGACCGCCAGCTAGCATTCAATTCCTTCATATAGACTGTTTTCGTCTGTTGGGTTTAACGTAGGTAGCTGTGCTCCAGCAGCCGAGCGAAGGAGAATACACTCATACCTTCGGCGCCAGTCGGGAACCATTACAGAGAGCATTCGAGGCTCCCAAAAAATAATCGAGCAAAGGTCTCCGAGGTTTAGTTAGCGCATTACGTCAGCAAATCTGAATCCGTTTGTGTACGTTTCGCAGAACTCGCAAATTGTCGAAGGATCGGCGATGATTTTCACATCACTGAAATAATTTGCACCATTTCGAGTATTGAGTTTTCGTCAAAAACATTGATTATTTCTTGTCCAAAACGTACACTTTTGAGTTTTTTGCTGTCTATATTCAGTTTTTGACATTTTTTTTCTACCGTTTAACGGTAGTAAAAACGGACGTCTATGAATCCCTGTGGTAGTGATGGTAGGAATGGTAGTGATGGTATGGATGGTAGTGATGGTATGGATGGTATCACAGGTACATCTTTTAATCATAAGAAACATGTGTACCAAGTTTCATAATCACTCAATGACAGCTGACAACTGCAGCAAACTGTGGTGTACAGATGTACATGTGCACTTCGGCTAAACGCAAAACTCAATCAGTTGCCATAATTTGGAGAACAATTAATATTTCATCTCAAAAATAGCACAAATAAATCCTCCAACCATAAGAAACATTTGTACCAAGTTTCGTAATCATCCAATGAGAGCTGACAACTGCAGCAAACTTATCATGTACATGTATATGTATACATGTAGAGGCCTATATGTACAATTTACCTAAACAGAAAACTCTTCATTTGCCATAATTTGGAGAAAAATCAATATTTCTTGTCAAAAATAGCACAGGTACATCCTCTAATCATAAGAAACATGTGTACCAAGTTTCATAATCATCCAATGACAGCTGATAACTGGAGCAAAATTACCATGTAGATGTATATGTATACATGTAGAGGCCTGTATGTACAGTTTACCTAAACAGAAAACTCTTCATTTGCCATAATTTTGAGAAAAATTAATATTTCTTCTCAAAAATAGCACAGGTACATCCTCTTATCATAAGAAACATGTGTACCAAGTTTCATAATCATCCAATGACAGCTGACAACTGGAGCAAACTTACCATGGACATGTATATGTACAATTTACCTAAACAGAAAACTCTTCATTTACCATAATTTGGAGAAAATTAATATTTCTTGTCAAAAATAGCACAGGTACATCCTCTAATCATAAGAAACATGTGTACCAAGTTTCATAATCATCCAATGACAGCTGACAACTGGAGCAAAGTTACCATGTAGATATATATGTATACATGTAGAGGTCTACATGTACAATTTACCTAAACAGAAAACTCTTCATTTGCCATAATTTTGAGAAAAATTAATATTTCTTCTCAAAAATAGCACAGGTACATCCTCTTATCATAAGAAACATGTATACCAAGTTGCATAATCATCCAATGACAGCTGACAACTGCAAGAAACTTTCCAAGTACAGATGTACATGTGCACTTCAGCTAAACGCAAAACTCATTCATAGGGATTTTAACATTAGAGTACCCCAGGGGTAGTACCCCCAGGTGGCATACCCACCCCCCATATTTTTTATATTTTTTTTATATTTTTTCTAATTTTTCTAGATTTTTTTTTAACTTGCTAAACCAAAAACCCATTCATTTCCAGGCAGGGGACACCGACACCGACACCGACACCGACGACGACATCCTCTTTCCCCCTCTCACAATATCTCCCCTTTACTTCGTAAGGCGAGATAAAAATGAGTGCATCCTGCATTTATGGCTTTTCACTTTCAGTTTCTGGTCAACCTTAAAGGCTTGGCTTCCCATGAAATTAATACTTTATTGAATTTGAGAGGAAAAAACTTGGGATGCAATGAAATAACTGAAAATGTAAATTAATAAGCTAACATATTCGTGTCTAGAATATAATATCGTTTTATGCCAATTTTATGAATGTACCTCATGCGCCTCAAGACATGAATGGTGTTAAACACCCTTACAGAAATTTAAGGTTGCAACTAGCTAACACAAGCTTACCTTAAGCTAACATGCCTCCAACAAGCTTGCGCCAGCTTGCGGCAAGCTAGCACAAGACTGCAGCAAGCTTGTGCCGGCTCGCAGCAAGCTAGCACAAGACTGCAGCGAGCTTGTGCCGGCTCGCAGCAAGCTGGCACAAGACTGCAGCAAGGCTGTGCAAGCTAACAATATAGGTCTGCCAAGGATTGCGAGCTTGCACCTTGGCATGGCAAGCTAGCGCAAGCCTGCAATATTTTCAGGCAAGCTAGCAAGATTGCCATATTTTTAGGCAACCTACAGCGTATACTGACCGGAATTGGGCAGGAAATACACACTTATAGCAGATGGTTTTTATTTAATGCCCAGCATGGGACCACTGGTATCCATGGGAACCAGCTCTCTTTCCAACAAGGGTGTAATATAAGATGACCAACATTCAAATTCAGAGTTCAACTGGTCTTCAACCAGTCAAGACACTTTTCAGTTTGGCTCTTTGGTTTTCTTCACTGAAAATATTGTAGTTTCCAATGCACATGGTGGATAGTTCTAAGTTTCATGCTTCATGCAGTTACAATGAGTTTAGGACACCAACATTCAAGCTGACAGAACCATGGAGAAATACGTTACTTTCAGAGTACTTTTTGGTGGAATTATTAAGCTAGCTCAGGAAAAGCAAAGTTTAATAGATTAACCTACACTTGCAAGTACAGCAGGTCAAGAAGTTGGAGAGGACAAAAATGTTTAGCTTGCTGCCATTAGCTCAAGGTGAGAGAATACTGCCTTAAACTTCAATCAATGTATTAAATGTATTTATAGTTTAGTCTGGGGATTTGAGTACAGTTTATATTGAAAACAGTATGGATTCAGGATCAAATATGTGCAGACTGGGATATTGTTCACAAGCCTGTAAAACCGTCAGATTATTCATTTAATGCAGCAAGAACAAGTTTGCAAAAAATGCACACATGTACTATTATACTAATGTTACTAATGTCCATATAATACAGATGCCTGCGCCCAGACAGAAAATCTGCCTTGGAAATCTGTTGATAATTTTTTATTTTATTTTAATTTATCTATTTTCATAGCTAGAATTTACATCCTGGAATGAAATCCCTGTGATCAGACTATACATGTATATACAACCAGGGATACAGAAGGAGATGAAAATGGCAGAGAAAATTAAATTAAACTCATGATATTCAGACAATTGCCAAGTTTCTAAACGTATGCCTTTTTCTGATCAGAATCATTAATTATTATAGCTAAGATAAACTTTTGTGATTTGTAGGATAAAAATTAATATTTTTAAAAATTGTTTTAAAACTGTTGTATCTTGTACTTGAATGTTATGAATCATGATACAAGTAGGCCTACATTTCAACTCCAGGCCAACATGCGAGCTCGCAGGCCTGGAAATGCATTGTTTTGGCGAGCTTGCGCAAGCTGGCCGCGAGCTTGTGCAAGCTGGCTGCGAGCTAGCGCAAGCTGGCTGTGAGCTTGTACAAGCTAGCCGCAAGCTTGCGCTAGCTCACAGGTTTGATTAGGTAAGGTTAGCATCTGCTAGCTTGCAGCTAAGTTGCGCTAGGTTGCAGCTAAGTTGCGCAAGGTTGCGGCTAAGTTGCACTAGGTTGCAGAATCACCAATTGCAAGCTTGCAATGTTTCAAATGTGAGCTAGTGGCAAGCTCATGGCAAGCTCAAGGTTAGCTAACACCAGGCACACAATGTGAGCTTGCTGCAACCTTAAATTTCTGTATTGGGCATAGTATTCTGTGTTGGATCAGCCCTTTCCACAATAATGTTTGAACAATGCTATCTTCACTCCCTACATCCAACCATTGCCAGTCGGTGAAACGGTGGTCAGCCGGTGGGGCTATTTTTGCAATAGAGGTCTATTGGTGAACTAGTAATTTGGATTTCTTTTCACATGTGAGGTTGGCAATATTAACGAATCATGAATGGGCAATAACAGTCGTCATTTCAATCGTTCATTTACTTAGAACGCATTGTACTTAAAGATATCGTACGAACACAGAGAGCGATGCTGTCTTTGAGCGAAGATTCGTTTTAAAGTTGTTTGTATCGCTAATAACTGACACTAATCAGTACATGGATTATCATGCGTCATTATTCCTTATTCAATGCCCTTTGTATGTCACCCAAACTTCAATGAATTTAATTTGCTCAAGTACTGATATTATTGTAAAAAGTCACATGGAACAGCATCAAGGAAAGTACGTATACGTAGCATGCTCGTGCTGTTCACCATAGCCTGGATAGACACACATGAATAGGGAATACTTACGCATGATAATATGTATCGCAGGCCTTGCATTCTAGAAATAAGACGGGGCTGATCAATAAGCCCCGTCTTGCAGGGTCACGGGGCTGATTTTTGGCCATCGGGGCTGATTTCAAATTTCACCACATGACAATGTATTATTGGTCATATATCAACCAAACCTTTGTTTGGAAATAAATTTTATTTTGATGTCCAGTAGCCTACTCCTGTCCCATATACAATGCTCTACAAATTATTCTTGATTGTACAACATTCCCACCCACTTTAACATATTCTCCCAGGACATATCGCCCCCCTTTCACCCTCATAACATATATTCCCCCATATTTTCATATATTCAAAAGATCTTTTAAGTACCGGTATCACCAAAAAAATAGAGGAATAAAAGAAAAACCCTCCATGTTGGTATTTTTATCTTGACTGGATCCAGCAAATCTTAATATTTCAACGACTTCTGCTGAAACCAGTTATTGTAGCCTTCTGATATTGTAGAAATAAGAATTGCCAATAATGTGTTTTGACTGCTGTTTTCAATTACCACTAAAACGAGTATCGTTTTAATTTATTAACTTGATATGCAAAACAATATATTCCAAGGATTTCCCCTCAGGAATGATAAAATTTCCCTGTAAAATTTCAAGGATTTTTAGTGAAAAATACAAAATTCCATGAAAGAAAAAAATTGACAACTGGGGTTTTGTCCGTTGGTGTTTTGTCCACTGGGGTTTTGTCCGTATCCCATAAAATGAAATGGGAAATTAATTTGAACATCATGGAGATCTGTACCAGCGCCTATCTAATTCGAGCAATTTGAGAAACGATTCGTACAACGAACACGCCATTTCTCAAAAAACGAAGAATTATTACTTGCTTGAATCTTGGGGGTTCATTGCAATGCATTCATAATAAAACAGTCGGGAAATTTTGGATTTTTTAGCGGAGAAATGGTACCGGTCGGTTAGACTTTGACGGCGACTTTGACTGTGTCGTCGCCGATTTCGCTGAAAACGAAACCACTTGCAAATTACCGTGTCCACGAAACACTGCTTCAACAAACGCCATTTCAAGCCATAAAATCAGTTGATTTCTTTCGAAGTTGATGGAGAATATGTTTAAAATTGTCCTGATAAACATGATCAGGTCGACTGAACCGTAATCACGTTGCTGATTTCTCGATTCCCGACCTAGAAGTAGGTGCTTTATTTGCTGAAAAGATCGTCAACCGGCCGCCATGCCATGCTGCTCTACAGTCACGTCACACTTTACGGTATGCTAGCTGACAGTAGTCGCGCCGCTTTATGGTTGTTGCTGTTGTAAAACGCAGCCTTCGTAGTGATTTTGTTGGAATTTGCTGATAAAATTATTAGACTCGCACGATTTATTTAGACTCGGTCGGGTATTTAAACCGGAAAATAGACATATTTTCTTTCTTGGCCCAAGCACAAGTCGTCAAGACAGAAGACACAGTACTAGGATTAGATTTATTCCATGAAGATATGGGAATATACTCACTGGACTGATTTGACGGGGCCGATGAATAATCCCCGTGAAAAGTGCTCACGGGGTCGATCACGGGGCCGGGGCCGATCGGCCCCGTCAAAATGCAAGGCCTGGTATCGATCAGTGTTCGTAATTAGCGATAACAGTTTGAAAATGAAACTTCGCTAGAAAACAGCATCACTCGCATGTTCATATGATATCTTTAAGTACAAGCCATTCTGATATGTAACGGAACGATTGAAATGACGGCTGTTACATTTATTTCTCATGAATGAATATATCCATTATATGGTCCACTGTTTCACTGGTTCGGCCATTCCAAGCTAACAGTGCATCGTACTTATTTTTTCAAATTTACCCAAGAATTGTTTAAATCAGGTTATCAGATACATGTACCTATATGGTCAGGGTTACTGGATATGGAATATCTTTGAGACTGTTCAGTTTATTGAGGTCACAGAGCTTTTTAAAGACATGCATTGTTGCAGCCTCCTCACTGAGGTCACTGTGGTACAATTCTGCCAGGTGGAATTTTCCACAAAGAACTAGTTCAATCACACTGATCTACTTAGCAAACGAGAGATCCTGAAGGATCTTGGCGCCCACCATTGTCTGATAATTGTAAGCTAATGACTAGAGGATCTTTTTGTTCATTGTTACTAAGAACAGACGATTGATTTGTAATTTTGTTTACAGAATTTCGAATCTGAGTGAAAAAGATCGAAAAAGGCCACTGAAAAACACCAAGATATAATCTAAGTTTCAGGAGTTTCAAGATTTCTAGAAACTTTACTTATGTCGGTTGTTATAATACAAGAGAAATGAGCAAAGTTAGTCTGAAAGTGAATGTACATGTACGGAGGATCCTTCGCCTTTGTTTTGTAGAATTTTTATTTTATTTTTTTGCACCTGTCATGATTGGGTACTGGAAGCGAAGAAAAATCACTTTGGCATACTCAAGATTTTATAATTAGGAACGAATGCTAATTCTGTTCTGTTTACTGGACTAGTTTGAGATATCTCTTTTAAGATACCATGCTCGAAAATAGTAAGATGGTACAATACTTAATACTGAAGGGATCCGGTCCGCGCAGTAATGTTGAAACTTCGAATTTGAAAGTGTCTGAATCCTGATTATCTCCCTTGGATCGAAACATGCAGTAGTCTACAGTTGTCGAGTTGTGACATTGTGTCACAAGAGTGACGTCCCTGTACATGTAGCTGACCCGCCGGCAGATAAAAGGGTGGGGCAGTTCACTTGCAACTGCATGGACTAAAGAAAACTGATTTAAAATTTGAAGAAATACATTTTAATTCCGAATTATTTGAACTCCTTGATATGGAAGGTGAAGATATGGATATTCTCTATAGTCAATATATAGAATATGCCCCACCGTTTGATCCGCCGACTCTTGTGATTCAATGTCACAACTCGGAAATACCGTATTAATTGGATTTTCGAATCGGACCAAAAAAGGCATCTTGCACAACTAGGCCCCATGTGGGACCTGTGTACCAAATTTGAGAAAGATCCATGCAGTACTTCCTGAGAAATTACGATAACAAAGTTTCATGAGGAAATCCAAGATGGCTGCCTGGTGGCCATATTGGATTTTCGAATCAGACCAGAAAAGGCATCTTGGACAACTAGATCCAAAGGGGAACCTGTATTTTTTTGCACGTGTCATCATTGGGTACTGAAAGCGAAGATCAATCTCTTTGACACTTTGGCATGAGCTATGAAACATACTTAAGATTTTATAATTAGGAACGAATGCTAATTCTGTTCTGTTTATTGGGCTATTTTGAGATATCTCTTTTAAGATACCATGCTCGAAAATAGTAAGATGGTACAATGCTTAATACTGAAGGGATCCGGTCCGCGCAGTAATGTTGAAACTTCAAAAGTGCCTGGATCCTGATTATCTCCCTTGGATCGAAACATGCAGTAGTCTACAGTTGTCGAGTTGTGACGTTGAGTCACAAGAGTGACATCCCTTCATGTAGCCGACCCGCCGGCAGATGAAAGGGTGGAGCAGTTCACTTGCTACTGCATGGACTAAAGAAAGCCGATTTAAAATTTGAAGAAATACATTTTAATTCCGAATTATTTGAACTCCTTGATATGGAAGGTGAAGGTACGGATATTCTCTATAGTCAATATATAGAATATGCCCCACCGTTTGATCCGCCGACTCTTGCGATGCAACGTCACATCTCGAGAATACCAAATTAATTTGGAGCGTAACTTGGATTTTCGAATCGGACCAAAAAGGTATCTTGCACTACTAGGCCCCATGTGGGACCTGTGTACCAAATTTCAGAAAGATCCATGAAATATTTCCCAAGAATTCACGGTAACAATGTTTCGAGGGGAAATTCAAGATGGCCGCCTTGTGGCCATATTGGATTTTCGATTCGGACCGAAAAAGGTACCTTGCACAACTAGACCATAAGGGGAAC
Organism: Hanleya hanleyi; assembly: GCA_036873755.1. Lineage (NCBI taxonomy): Eukaryota > Metazoa > Mollusca > Polyplacophora > Lepidopleurida > Hanleyidae > Hanleya > Hanleya hanleyi. The sequence goes on along the minus strand of JAVTVY010005199.1, from coordinate 25,962 downwards.
CTGTGTACCAAATTTGAGAAAGATCCATGCAGTTGTTCCTGAGAAATCGCGATAACAAGGTTTTATGGGAAATCCAAGATGGCTGCCTGGTGGCCATATTGGATTTCGGAATCGGACCAAAGAAGGTTTCTTGCACAACGAGATCCCAAGGGGAACCTGTGTACCAAATTTGAGAAAGATCCATGCAGTAGTTCCTGAGAAATCACGATAACAAGGTTTCATGGGGGAATCCAAGATGGCTGCCTGGTGGCCATATTGGATTTCGTAATCGGACCAAAAAAGGTTTCTTGCACAACTAGACCCCAAGGGGAACCTGTGTACCAAATTTGAGAAAGATCCATGCAGTAGTTCCTGAGAAATCGCGATAACAAGGTTTCATGGGGAAATCCAAGATGGCTGCCTGGTGGCCATATTGGATTTTCGAATCGGACCAAAAAAGGTTTCTTGCACAACTAGACCCCAAGGGGAACCTGCGTAACAAATTTGAGAAAGATCCATGCAGTAGTTCCTGAGAAATCGCGATAACAAGGTTTCATGGGGAAATCCAAAATGGCTGCCTGGTGGACATATTGGATTTCGGAATCAGACCAAAAAAGGTTTCTTGCACAACTAGACTCCGAGGGGAACCTGTGTACCACATTTGAGAAAGATCCATGCAGTAGTTCCTGAGATATCGCGATAACAAGATTTCATGGGGAAATCCAAGATGGCTGCCTGGTGGCCATATTGGATTTCGGAATCGGACCAAAGAAGGTTTCTTGCACAACGAGATCCCAAGGGGAACCTGTGTACCAAATTTGAGAAAGATCCATGCAGTAGTTCCTGAGAAATCACGATAACAAGGTTTCATGGGGAAATCCAAGATGGCTGCCTGGTGGCCATTTTGGATTTTCGAATCGGACCAAAAAAAGTTTCTTGCACAACTAGACCCCAAGGGGAACCTGTGTACCAAATTTGAGAGAGATCCATGCAGTAGTTCCTGAGAAATCACGATAACAAGGTTTCATGGGGGAATCAAAGATGGCTGCCTGGTGGCCATATTGGATTTCGTAATCGGACCAAAAAAGGTTTCTTGCACAACTAGACCCCAAGGGGAACCTGTGTACCAAATTTGAGAAAGATCCATGCAGTAGTTCCTGAGAAATCGCGATAACAAGAATTGTTTACGGACGGACGGACTGACGGACGACGGACGGACGACGGACCACGGACGAAAAGCGATTTGAACAGCCCACCATCTGGTGATGGTGGGCTAAAAATAGGTTATTGGCCACTCTGTTGCAGCAGAGTGCTATATCACTGTCAGAGGTTACAAACTGCTCGAGCTGTCTGCATGTATTCCACCTCATTTTGGTGTCACGGGAGTCACAAAAGTGAGTCTAATTGTTTTGTTCTCTAAGACCTATCTCGACCACAGAGAAACAGTTTACGTTTATAAATCATCTATTATAACAACAACTAAAACCTGGTTAATATTAAATCTAAGTGTATTATATTTGCTAGAAAATCTTCTTAAAATGCTGTCACGGGAGTCACGGTTTATTTGTCACGGGAGTCACACTGTACAGGCTTTGCCATCTAGCAAACTAATTAATGTGTTAATTTTATTTTTTTGCACATCGGTTATTTTATTATTACTTTCTTTATATACATGTAGTTGATCCAAAATGCCACTATAGTAACTACAGAAAGGCAGAGAAAGAGGAGGGAGAAGTTAAAATCAAACCATGCTGCATTTGCTGTTTATAAACAAAAGTGTAGACAATACTTGAGTGAGTGAGTGAGTGAATAGAATTTAACGTCGCTTTCAACAATATTTCAGCTATATCACGACGAACCAACTAAGCACCACCCAGCCCAGTTGTGTTCCTGCTACTTCAAAGAAGAGATCTTTGAAGCAGCATGGAACTAGACACCCTCCATCCACCCTATAAAACACTGAGGACAGCGCACAAGACACAGACAGGACGCTTACATGGTGCAATAAAGACAAGTGATATTACAGTGCTAGACATCACATATCAAGTTCCTGTTGCTTCTCAGCAAAATGCATTGAAGCAACAGGAACCTGAACCCACCCAACCACCCACGACAATACTTGAATAAGTATAAGGAAACAAAGAAGAGAAGGGAATTCACAAAATTAACTGAAGATAAAGCAAAACATCTAGAAAAGAAAAGGCTGTTTGACAGGGATCAACAGTGGAAATGCAGAGAAAAGAAATGGTTACTATCAACTTCCACTAGTGAAAATAGTTCAAGAGCATATTCAGCAAAGCATTCCTTGATTAGGGCTACCAACCGGGAGAAGAGTCCAATTTTCAAGTTAGGATTTTCTTCCTTGAATAAAGTAATAATATAATAACAGATGTGCAGAAAAATAAATTAACACATTAATTAGTTTGCTGGATAACAAAGCCAGCACAGTGTGACTCCCGTGACAAAGAAACTATGACTCCCTTGATAGCCTTTTAAGAAGATTTTCTACCAAATATACATGTACATGTAATACAGTTAGATTTAATATTAACCAGGTTTTAGTTGTTGTTATGACAGATGAGTGAGTGAGTGAATAGAATTTAACGTCGCTTTCAACAATATTTCAGCTATATCGCGACGAACCAACTAAGCACCACCCAGCCCAGCTGCATTCCTACTACTTCAAAGAAGAAATCTTTGAAGCAGCATGGAACCAGACACCCTCCATCCACCCTATAAAACACTGATGACAGCACACAAGACACAGACAGGACACTTACATGGTGCAATAAAGACAAGTGATATTACAGTGCTAGACATCACATTATCAAGTTCCTGTTGCTTCTCCGCAAAATACATTGAATCAACAGGAACCCATGCCCACCGGACACCCACCAACCACCCGCTATGACAGATGATTTAGAAACATAAACTGTTTGTCTGTGGATGAGATAGGTCTTGGAGAACAAACAACTATACTCACATTTGTGACTCCCGTAACATCAAAATGCAGACATGCAGACAGCTCGAGCAGCTTGTAACATGTGACAGTGATGTACATTGTAGCACTGCTGCAACAGAGTGGCCACTAACATATTTTTCGCTAAGTATGTCAGTGTGATTGAACTAGTTCTGAACTGTATTGGGCAATTCCACGGTAACTCATGTTACACTTTAGCCATAACCTTCATGTTTACCCTGGGATTTTAATACTATGATTTGCATCCAGATCCTTCCTATTTTTCAAGGTAGTAATGCTAACTGGTAGCTTTGTTTTCCACACAAACACAGCAGTGTGTTATCAATAATATTGAATTAATCTTATTGCAAAGTTCGGTAACTCATGTTACAGTAAACGGACATGCCCTCGCAGGGTACAGTGTTTCTCCGAAAAACCTCTGAATACTAATCAATTAATCTGAGAATTAAAAGTCTTTTCTTTTAGTACACTGTCTGGACTGTGTATTGTCCCTGTTCTAAACAACTGATGCAACACCGTTTTATTTCCACCGAGCTAAACATGTGGTAACTCATGTTACAGTAACTCATGTTACAGTTTGTCCAAATGAAAGAAGGAACAATTAAGTCTCCTGGAACATGTTTCTCTCGTGTCAAAAATGTGTCTCAAACAACATGAAGAATGTAATTAAATAACTGTATAAAATTTGAAATTCATCAACATAATTAGTGGTCAATTCAGTGTGAAATTCAAGAAATTTAAGTATCATCTGATTATAAACGTTCTGAAGGCTACATGTATAATCTTATCAAACTTCTCAGTGAGCTGATTAGTTGCCATGGTTATTTGCTACATCAGGTTGATTCAAGTCTCTGGATCATCTGCTCTCTGTAGTAGAATATCTCGTCCTGCAGAAATGGTCATTTCCAATGATTCTCAGCAGTCTCTATTGCCAAAACTATTTTAATATTCTCCATGCCAAGAGCGGTAACCACACTGAGGAAACGGTCTCTGCCATACTCATAGACATACCAGTCCCCTAATTGGAGAATCAACAGGATTAGCAGTGATTTGGTGTTCTACAGGAGCATTAGCCCTTGACTGGATGAATGAGACCGTTGGTCTATCCATAATAAGATCATTTTTTTTTTGCACATTTCAATGGTTTTATTTGGGTGAAGACCCTTTATCTCGTCAGTTTATAATTTTTCTTATCCGGACCCTAGCTCACTTACTATTTGATGAACATCTTCAAAACTTGCACGGAAGATGCTTAGAACCCTACAGCTGTGCACTGTCAGATTTCCTTTCTGCGTTTCAATGATTTTTCACAGAGTTATGGCCCTTTATTTTGTTAGTAATTTCTCGTCCAGACCATATCTCCCTTACTATACCTTGTAGATGTGCACTGTTGGCTTTTTATGTGTTTTCGATGAATTTCCAAAGAGTTATGGCCCTTTATCCGATCAATCAATAATTTCTTGTCGAGACCAAATCTGGGTTACTATTTGATGAACAACTTCGAACCTTACATGAAAGATGCTTGTAGTACTGTACAGATGTGCACTGTCAGGTTTTACACAGATCAATGTTTATTCAGGAGTTGTGGGTAATTGCAAGCAGAGGCACCTAGAGTGTTCAGAGTTATCTCCCATTATGATGGTAACTCATGTTACAGGACCCCATTTTGGTAACTCATGTTACAAAGTAACTCATGTTACGAAGTTCAGCAGCTTCATAAATTATGATGCATGATGAAATATTAATCCCACTGCTATAATTTCTTTCAGTGTGTATCAAAGGCAGAGAAAATTAACTGAGCAGCCAACAACTTCAATAATTTTCTTTGAAAACTAAAAACTGTCACTTTTTCGGTAACTCATGCTACAATAACTCGACACCAAATCTTGTCTCAATCCATTTCTGCTAGCATTGCAGATATGCTCTTTCAACCACCAGTTTTAGAAAGACACTTCTTCCATAAAAAGTATAAAATCACTTTGGTTCAGCTGGCTATAACCAGATGAATCCTAAATCAACAGTGAAATATCAGTAATTTGTACATTTAAAGGGTTGAAAAATTTGGTAGTCATTAAAATTGCCTAATTTATTAAATCAAGAAGTAAATGAGTATATCAGCACTAAATTGTCAACCTTGAGGGACCTAGCCATAATGCTAAATGTATCATTTTGCCCACCGCTGATATTTCTTTTTGCAAGTTTTGTCCGCGATATCGTGGAATTGCCCTATTTCTGAAATAGACACCAATCCCGGATGGAAACTAACTCTACAGTTTGAATTCAGTATCGAGTTGTGTTTTGGTTTTTAATTCATCTTTTTATGAGGAACTGGGCAAATGCTGGCTGTATGAAAGAGACCTTGTGCTTCAACTGATCTGTTTTTGTATTATATCTGTTTTCTCATGAATAAAATAATGTAAGACATATATTATGTAAGCTGTTTCATGATAAGGGTGCTACTTGTCACGGAGTCACATTTTTCTGTCACGGGAGTCACATAATTTCATTGATCTGTAAGACCATGTGGTTCTTCTTTGTTTATAAATTAATTTATTTATCAATCTTGAAACCTTCAAGTATATTACAGTTTGGACCAACGCCGCATATCTTATCTGGAAGGCTATATAACAAGAACAAAATGGGAAGGCAGTCAATCTTTTTTTGACCGCAGCTGACAGCTGTCACGGGAGTCACGTTTTTCTTTTTCAATTTTTCCTTTGAAGTTGTAACTGAATTGGAATTTTTTTTATTCAAAATAGTGACCTCTCATTACTCTTTAGAATAAGTAAATAACACTGCATATTAGTTTTAGAATTTGGAAGCTATAGCGTTAAACATGCGAATAAATGAGTAGCGATGTCACGGGAGTCACCATGGAATGGCTGGGTTGGCGACGGTCAGATGTAGGGGGTGATCTTGGCCCGATGGCAGCCACAAGTGCACTGGCACTCATCGTGTGAGCTCCAGTTGGTTCTCATGTCAGGGGAGGGTTTTTCAACTATTAAACTGTACATGTAAATATGATAAAATGGATCAAATATTCCTGCTATTACATGTACAAGAAAGGACCTACAACCTACAAGTATAAGCCTACAGACAGTAGGGCCTATATAATTGATGATAATTTTGGTGACAAAGTTCACAGATGTATTTTAAACATCTTCTACAGGTTGGAAAAATTTTCTTGAGGTATATTATACCTTGATCGGGGTATTATACCTCAATCGATGTATAGGGCTATGTCAACTTCAGTTTTATATATTTACGGAAAATGTGGACATTCAGACATATCAAAGAGGGCTTGGATCTGTCAATAGCTACTATGGCCTCACTCTTCCATGAATATCACAGCAACTAATATTGCTTCATTTTATGTGACCAATCATTCTAATTAGCCATTTTAATATGAAACATGAATTTAAATGATATATTATTATGCGAATGAAAATGGCATGTGATGGCATAGTTCCATCTCCATGTTGTGTGCAAACTGCAGAATGAAAGAGGCAATGCCTAGTTAATAAATCGAGCCTAATTCAGAAACCATGCAATCTATAATAGATGTGCACTTAAAAAAACATGCAGCTTCGCAAAAAGATCGAGCCCTTTTGGGTGGCACATCATTTGAGGTTGCACATCATTGAAAAGACTACATAAAAATATGGTTTCTATATCAGTGATGTTGAGGTTGGATTAAAAGAAACTATATTATAAAACTTGAAATAAAGATTACATTTCTTTTTCAAAGTACATGTAAGCATATACAGCGCATAGTTAGGGACAATTGACTGTGCAATTTGGACCACGGAACTTCTTGGTGTAACTTTGTGTCATGATACCTGAATGATATAATCCCTTTTCTGACAGAGTGTAATAGTTGGAGTAGAGGTGTCATTTACAGTATGGAATGGGACACCAGCCTTGTGGGTGGACCCTCCCATTTGTATGCAAATACAAGAATATAATGACAAATGTTTTCAATCATACATGTGTAATGCTACATAATAATGTGCACAGGTAAAACTGGGACACCACAGACTCAAATATGGTAAAAGCTTTAAGCTAAATCATATGATTTGGAATAGAATGATTTGATAGCAAAATTGAAGGGAATTTTGTCCTTCATTTAAGGCGACACAAAATTCAAAACTGATAGAGGTTCAGTACTGCGGGATTCCCCTGCCAGGTTATTTAATATTGTACTTCTGAAACAAAATAATGTCATCAAACTACATGTGCATGTGTATTACTAGTCTATAAGTAATTACTATATAAAGTATATATTGTAGGTCATTTGTTGTGTGTGTGTATATACAATGTACACTACATCTCATACCTAAGAGTAGGTTACTTTCACATATAACAGATATAAAATTTGAAATATGAGGGTATGGGGTCGGGCAATGCATTGAATAAGTGTAGAATGATGTAAGCTCCCAGAATATATGAGGGTATATGAGAGATAGAGGGTGTGGCTCTATGCCCCCGGGGGTGAGGACATGCTCTCGGGGGTAGTGGATGGGTTGAATAAGTGTAGATGGCGGATGGGTTGAATAAGTGTATGGTGATATATAAAGCTACTTGAATACAAGATGGTATGGGGTCAGGCGAAGCTTACTTTAAGAGATATAGGGTGGAGTTCAGTACCCCAGGGGTGGGGATATGCTCCCTGGGGTAGTGGATGGATTGAATAAGTGTAGCATGATCTAAGCTCTCCGAATATACAAGAGTATGGGGTCGGGCGAAGCTTAGTTTGAGAGATAGAGGGTAGGGCTCGGTGCCCCAGGGGTGGGGACATGCTCCCTGAGGGTAGCGGATAGGTTGAATAAGTGTAGCATGATCTGAGCTCCCATACTATATCAGGGTATGGGGTCGGGCGAAGCTTAGTTTAAGAGATAGAGGGTGGGGCTCAGTGACCCAGGGGTGGGGACATGCTCCCCGAGGGTAGTGGATGGGTTCAAAAAGAGTAACCAGATGTAAGCATTTGTAATAGATGACAGTTCGGGGGGTCGGGATGGTCTTAGTTCAGGAGACATAGTTGAAGCCGAGATGCTGTGGACAGAAATTTAACATTTACTTGGTCCTGAGGGCAATGCATGGGTTCAATATCTGAAGCCCGATGTAAGCATTTGGAATAGATGAGAGTTCAGGGGGTCGGGTGGGCCTTAGTTTAGGAGACATAGGTGAGGCCGAGAAGATGTGTCAGGAATTTTCTAAGTCCAAAACTTTAACATTTACTTGGTCCTGGTGTCCCAGGGGTGGGGACATGCTCCCCCAGGGTAGTGGATGGGTTCAGTATGTGTAGCCCGATGCAAGCATCTGAAATATCAGGGTTCGGCGGTCGGGCAGGCCTTGGGATCAGACTTTAACATTTACTTGGTCCTGCAGATAAACAGACACACAGACAGATAGATAGATAGACAGACAGACAGACAGATAGACGGACATCATTGTGGCACCTATATCGAGCTTTCCGCAGCTAAAGCTACGGGCTCGATAAAAACAGACCTCTGCTCTGGTTATTCTGAACCTTACAGCCTACCATGTCTGTACCTGGTAAGAGATGCAGTGCATTGGACAATTTATTCTAATTTCTTCATAGTCAATGGGCATGATGGGATGAAAGCATGCCATTATATGCAGATTTTGTTTGCACTGCGCTCTTTTTTTAAATATGGCATTTTAAAATATTTTTCATCTTGGAAATATTAAGAAGTTAATTCAAACGAATGGTAAAAGCAACGAGTTTATGTGAAATTAACTAAAGAAATAAAGCCATCAATGTTGTCAACAGATTCAGAGCTATGTGTGAATGGATGCATGCATTTCCCATAAATTATATAAGCTTATAAATAAAAACTAAAACTGACAGGTCAATACCCCGAGGGCCTAACCGCAAATGACGGGGTTTTTGTGGCTACAAAATGTGGCTACATTTGTAGCCACATTTTTTAAATTGTGGCTACATTTCTCTATCATGTCTATATAGAGTGTAGCCACATTTTAGATAATGTCTTTTTTATGATAAATAACAAACTGAAATAGCTCGACAAACACGAATAGTCTGTAAATGTAGCCACTTTCGCTTGTCGCATAATTAGTATATGATTATGATAGTATTACATCCTATAACATCAATTTTTTATTGGAAAAAATAACTGTATGGATGGAAACTATTCACGAATATAAATCCATTGCATGCCGATATTTCGTCGTTATTGTTCCATAAAGCTGCGCCCCCGAAAACGAGGTTGGCGATTGGCTAACCGCTTGGTACAGGCGGGGATTTGGTGAAGCAACTCGGCCAATCACAGCTTGCTTAATGGTCGGGTCGTCTGCATTTCACCTCTTCGAAGATGGTGGAATATTCTTCGGCGATTTAGACCACGTTTTAGATAAATCCTGAACGATTTGTATAATAAATAGTTCCCATCCATACTTGTTTAACTAAACAGTGAACAAGAACAAACCATGTTTTCATCGAGTGCAGTGCACATGCCGAAGTAAGTTCCTGTTTTGAACTGAACGGCCGTGGGAAACTTCACTTTTCTGGGCATATATGATGATTTTCGATGTTTGTAAAAAAAGTTTTTAAAATCATTTTGTCGAAGCTTTCAGTAGCTTATTATGACAGTGAAATGTTTCAATTAAATGTGGCTACAGTCTCTATAGAGAAATGTAGCCATAAAATGTGGCTACATTTCTCTATAGGGATTGAATGTGGCTACAAACTGTAGCCACAAAAACCCCGGCATTTGCGGTTAGGCCACCCCGAGCCCTATACCTCAAGCAAGGTATATACATAATTCCTCAAGATTTCGAGGTATTTTCTCCAACCTGTTCTTAAAAGTATTTCACGAGTTCTGCATTGGATGACAACAATCCTGTTTACAAAAAACATGTCATCAGTACAACCATGAAGCCCACTACAACCCCCTTATCACCCTACTGAATCGACGAGTATGATTATAGGTGAATGCACCAGTCCATTTGTCATGCGACCATGAACTGTAGGTTGGATCACTTCACATTGAAGCCGCATAACAGCTGCAATGTTATAATGAGGCAGCATATGATTATATATCAGATATGTCGACAGTCCATGGTACATGTAGCTACCATTTGTCTTGGCGACAGTCCATTTGGCGAATCATTAGATCAGACGATATGCTCTCTGTGCATCATTCACAAGTACATGTTGACCTACAATGGACTGTCGATCGGTCCGATGATGATACAATGGACTGTCGTAATATCAGACAGACAGAGAATATACTATATTAATGGTTCATATTCCTCTTAAACACACACAAGTGGAAGGCATCGAGAGATGAATGAGTCAGTGATACATGAGGCAGGTAGTAAGTTCCCACGTGTTCATTTTGTGCTCATTTCCTCACACTATAATTCGATGCTAATACCTACCATGGACTGTCTACCAAACACCTCTCGCCGCAAAAATGTTTAAAATTTTTGTTAACTTGAAATAGTAATAACTCTACATTTGGTGACAACATAGTACGATATCTCTCCTTCAAAAAATGACTGGACACCAGTAACCATACCTGTCATCGATATGCTGAAAATCGTTCATTTTCGGCTGTGGTCACTGTCGTCTGGTCAGACACTCGCCCACGCTTGATAACGAAAGCACCGAAAAACCTACCATTGACTGTGATTTGACACGTGACCGGCGGTTTTCACCTATAATCATACTTGTTGATTCAATAGGGTGCTTATAGAGGAACACGGGTCTCACAGAGAACAAAAGATTTGGCTCATCTGTTAGCCTCCAGCGGAAATTCAACTGGGGTCAGATAACATGGAGGCAGATAGGACGGTCCATTTTTGCTTTGAAATATTGAACTAAGTATGAGAAAATTACCAAACTTTCAGACGCAGAAGATATCTTAGCTCCCCAACATATATGTTAGAATCGTAATTGAGTTGTACTTTTTTATGATAAATCTCATTGACTTCAATGTTAATTGTAGACTTTTCCGAGAGGGAACAGCGGGGGACTGACGTCATCACGAGTTCCAGAATGCCCCTGTAGGCTGTGACTCCCCCCCCCCACCCACCCAACACATTCAGGTTCAACAATGACCGTATAATACTTCATCTGATTATAATATAATCCACTCACCTATGATTGCGTGTTTCAAGATTCTTTCAGTGAGAAGAACAGCCATTGTTGTCATTGCTTGATGTACTCTGTCCAGGCACAATTCGTGTTGACTGTTGTCGAAACATGGTAGTTGGGTTCTCTAGATTTAAACAGTGATGAATTCCCCTGTAGATCCCGATAAAAGGCACACCATTTCATCTTCAATGCTTTTACCGATTAACAAAGTTTTGTGATCGAGAGAACCCAAATTATAGGACCGATTTGAACCACTCCACAGCATCGATGGTCGGTACGAGCACATGCTGTTTGTTGTTGTTGTTGTTGTTTATCCTGTTGTGGCGCGTATTACCAATTTCGTAGCCTACATAAGGTGGAGATTTATGGTGACCACTCAGTCACAACTGTTGCAGTTATCTCAATAAGTTTCGATTAAAATTTTGCCAATCACGTCGAAACGACGGTCGATATGTGTGATATGACCTGGTCGATTCTGTTCTGTTGCTGTGATATTATATCACGTGCTATTCCTGATGGTACAAACACCTATGTTCTTAGCTAAATATGCAGCACCTAGATTGTGTAATACACGGGTAAAATAACCAATAAATACCATCCTTTTCACCCTCGACAACATGGTCGCCGCGGAGCGCGGAGCAAGACGCCATGACGGCTCGTAGAGCAGGCGCTGTTGATCGCCCCACAATGCAACAGTGAACAAACACCGAAGCCAAAAAAGAAAACTTCATAGTATCGACGAACTCATATTTTTATTGACAGATTATATTATACAAGTTTCGTTGTATCCTTGTTCATCAGTGTTATGAGTATGCAAATGAAGAAAAATAATAACAGCATATAGTATATTCCGAATAGTTTTTTAGGTGTTTGTGTGGACCTCTTTAGACTGGAGTATATCATTTGCAAAATATATGAAGCGGCGGTGCTGTTGCTTTATAAAATGAAATGTACAAAAAAAACAAATTTGTGAATCATGTGTAAGTTATAATCCTGAGAGCAGGTATGATAGAGTGTCCAACAGAACAAAAATATTTCAAGAAAAAAGCCTCTGCAATAAGGAGAGAAGCTATGGAAACTTAGGTCGACCAGCTACTGGTCCGCGTAAATCTGCGGTCTGCCTAATACGGCAATTTACGCATAAGCGATCGACTTTATACGTATGTTAGGTATATATATATATATATATATATATTCCAGCGGCTGTAACGACCGCTAGATGGCGTGATCAGCTTCTTACCAAAGTGATTCGCAACTGCCCGCGCTGGTGCACTGAGACGGACATGATTTTCGATTAGAGAATTTATACATGCAATTATCGACGACAGATTTTCGTAGGAAATAAGGCCAAGAATCACTCTCAACTCTTAACAACACGAGCGCCAGCAGTCTAGATGTAAAAGGCGATTCGGAACTCCCCTATTAACTGTATGCTTAAACATGCCTCGTTTCCTCTGCTTGACCACTTTCCCCTCTGACAAACACGCAGTGGGGAATATGTATTTCACAAACACGTCTATTTTTTGTTTGTCTTGCAAATATTGGGGGGGGGGCCCATGCCCCCCTTGTCAATGGCCATGAGTTAAGAGCAACTTACCCGAACTCCAAGAACTCCAATTGTCGTCAAACGTCTAGTACGATCGTGGAAATGCCGGATAATTCGAAGAGTGAAGGAAAACTAATATTCTTCAATCAATTTTTAGAAAGAATAGAGAGAACATAATTCTCCCAGTAAAATGACTTCAATTCCATCATAATTTCTTTTTTTTTCTTCTTCTTTTTGAGAGCTATACAGGACTATCTCTCTCTGCTAAATTGAAAGCTAAAAGATCTACTACAGTCTGTCGGGACGTGTCAGGTTGAGTACCGGTATACAGTGTTGGACAGCAGTAACTAAAAGGATATTTTCAACGCCATGGTCAATGTAGTAACATAAGGAGGTATACTGTAAGGATATCTGAAAATTGAAAACACACAAACACATAAAAGCACACATAAAAGCCACACACACATTCACGCGTGTAAGGATGTGGGGGTTGCGCATATCTTTTGGAAGCGAAAATATAATGTGTACAGCACAACACAGCGAGTTACAGACTTTCCGAGAGATAATTTTATAACAGGTATCATTCCAAGCATGGACTAATATTTAACACCGTTTAAAGGCTATACGATAATGCAGGATAAACATTATTCATTTACGCCCACATTTTCTTCGTCGATAGCACTTGGCAGAGCTCATTCATGAAATGGCGGCCTCACCATACGACCCACATCGCAATAGCTGCTCCTTAACCCTATCTGGCCTGGGCTTTTTGGGACCTGTCCAGGCCTGGGGGGGGGGGGACCGAAATGGCCCCCCCTAATTATTTTTCTTACTCCTTGAGCTAGGGGGCTGAAACTTATCACACTATACCCTTGGGTCAAGCTCTACCAGAAAATGTGAAAAAATCCAAGATGGCCGCTTTGATGACGTCACAGTGACGTCATTTTCAAATCGACATTTTTTGCTCGATTTTTCGGTCGGATTTTCCGAATCTTTTATTTCTGCAATTTCACCTCAAAAACTTCATGATAAATTGGTAAATATTAATGTGATGTGAAATAAAATAGCTTTTGCTCACTTTTCATCGCGAAAAAGCAGAAATTTTGAAGAAATATGACAAAAACATCACTTTTCTGCTACCCCATGTGGCCGCCATCTTGGATTTACCCATGATCCTCATTTTCAAATCGGCATTTTTTGCTCGATTGTTCGGTCGGATCTTCCGATTTTTTTATTTTTGCAATTTCACCTTAACAACTTCATGATAAATTGGTAAATATTAATGTGATGTGAAATAAAATAGCTTTTGCTCACTTTTCATCGGGAAAAAGCAGAAATTTTGAAGAAATATGACAAAAACATCACTTTTCTGCTACCCCATGTGGCCGCCATCTTGGATTTACCCATGATCCTCTGTTCGGGGGGTTCTGCAAATAGGCCCAAAATGACCCCAATATGATAAATTATAAAGTCACGGAGTTTCGGCTCTCCATTTTTTGTCGTCCCGGATATAGCGCAGAAAGTTTGGTAGGGGGGCCATAATGCCCTCCCCCCCCCCAGGCCAGGTAGGGTTAAGCATGCGCAGCTCGATTTTGTTCTAAAATACCGGAAGGCGACGGGAAGGGCGACGTCGCGTTCCATCTCTTAACATCATAAGAACGCGACGGGAAGGGCGACGTCGCGAGCGACGTCGCGAGTGACGTCGTGGACGACGTCGTGGGCGACGTCGCCCATCGCGTCGTATTGATTAAATCGACGCGTGACGCGCGACGGGAAGGGCGACGTCGCGGACGACGTCGTGGGCGACGTCGCGTCGCGTTCTATCTCTTAACATTATAAGAACACGACAGGAAGGGCGACGGGAAGGGCGACGTCGCCCTTCCCGTCGCCTGCGACGCGCGACGCAAAAATGGCCGAAATGGAACACCATAAACTATAGTTTAGTTGGCATAATTCGCGTCTTCGTTTCGCTCAAACAGAAAATGTGACACGTACTGCAATAAACTGATCAATGAGGATGTATTACCCGGTAAACAGTGCTGGTACCTTAATAAGATTGTTAGATGGACAGTTTTAGACGTACAATAAGACTGTGTTGTCTGGGTTAATTCAATTAGCCCCGAATCTGGAAACCTGGCGCATGGAATGTCCGATCATTAGCTATGACGGAGGAGTTTAAACGTCTCTGGTAAATATTGGCAATTTAAATCGTGAATCTTCCTGATCCATTTTTGGTAGAATTTTCCCTCGAGTGCACATATATGCAGTCTCCTAACGCTCGTCTATCTCTCCAATATACTTAGACTGGACGGGTCTCTATTTCATATGTACTATTTGCAATATTGCAACGACATTCAATAAACAGATAAAAAAAATATATCAATATAAATGTTTCAAGCATTTCTTTCGCAAGGGCGTCGCTACCCATGGTGCGTGTGGTCCGAACGCCCCACACCTTTTGCCCGTAAACTGGAAATACGAAACTTATGTAAGATATCAAACCCCAGTTTAGCATTAAAATACTCTAAAATACAGGAAATAAAGCATAAAAATATAAAATTTTCCGGCGAGGGCAAGCCCCCGGAACCCCCTAGAAGGCGCGCCCCTGGCGCGCATTCCTGGGATCATGAGAAATTGGAAATCAAGGACGGATCTACGGGGGGAGGCATATCCGGCAACCTAGGACTTCGAAACTTCCGGGGCCTAGGCGGACGCTGGACACTCGCCTGTTGGTCTGACAGGATTCGCTTATTTTAGCTTTGTGTAAATCAATCAAACTGGTACGCGTATTGAATTCTAATGTTCCACGGCGTGAAGGTCATCGTTTTATATGTATTAAAAATAACTAGAAAGTCAAATGGATTCAGGCATGATGTGTGATTTTTTACAACATATATGTGCTTATAAATTCGAAACAAACGTGAAAATAGAACCATAAATCTGCATACATTATGATCATATTTATATCCGGGAAACACTTAAAACGCATTTCCGGCGATCTAGGATCCCGGGGCTTCCGGGGTCTAGGCGGCCCCTGGACCCTCGCCTGTTGGGCGGTGATAGTCGAAAGTAGTATTAGGGTCGATTACAGCGCAACTTGACCTTTGACCCCAGAAATTTGCATATCACGTGACAGAGGTCAAAGGTCAATGAGTGCACTTGAGTTGACCTGTATCCTTTCATCTCGTCTTTGACCTTGGATCATGTTTAGACATGTCAGGGTTGGGGGGTTTTCCCATCACGTGCGCATGTGTATGACGTCACTTCCGGTCTGGGTGAATCGGGCGTGACCTATGCATGTACTGTATTTGGGGAATCACGGGGAGATCACGTGATAGTTCAAGGTTATATTGAATGATAGGAATGCGTGTACTGACCTGTCTGTGGGGTTTTTTCCCGCCAGAATTTCGCTGTCGTCTGCTTGCCTGGGGTTGTCACGTGCCGAACACCTGGCTCCCCGAATTGCAACATTGTATATAGACAGTATTAACCCTCCCATTGACCTTTGACCTCAGAAATTTGCATATCACGTGACAGAGGTCAAAGGTCAATGAGTGCACTTGAGTTGACCTGTATCCTTTCATCTCGTCTTTGACCTTGGATCATGTTTAGACATGTTAGGTTTGGGGTTTTTCCATCACGTGCGCATGTGTATGACGTCACTTCCGGTCTGGGTGAATGGGGCGTGACCTGTGAACCTGATAGGACATGTACTGACCTGTCTGTGGGTTTTTTCCCTACAATGTCGTTCACCTTCGTGTTTTTTCGGTGAGGTGCGATGGGTACGTCCGTGTCTTTTCAGTGAGGTCCGTGGGAACATAATAGGCCATGTACTGACCTGTCTGTGGGGTTTTTCGCGCCAGAATTGCGCTGTCGTCTGCTTGGGGTTGTCACGTGCCGAACACCTGGCTCCTCGAATTGCAACATTGTTGCACTGAATGCATGTATTGACTTGTGTCTGGGTTTTTTCATCACGGGGAGTGCGCAGGTGTATGACGTCACTTCCGGTCTGCGTGAATCTGGCGTGGCCTGGGTATGACTGTATGGGATGTACTGACTTGGTTCTGGGGGTTTTCCATCATGCGGCGGTCACGTGATTAGGAGTGCATGTACGGACTTGTATGCCGTCCATTCATTTGAGTCGGGGACTTGTGGTCCCTACGGAAGGATTTTGCAAGTCATGGGTGGGTGTATGTGAAATGAGGATTTGTCTCGAAAATATAAAAAGCGGAACACGGACTTTACCTCTAAAATTGGGGAAAACCTCTATCAACTCTATCCCAAAGGGCTAATATCGGTCCCTGGCTTATCGGGTTCTGCCTGGAGTGGGTGTATGTAAAATTAGGATTTGTCCCGAAAATATAAAAAGCGGAACACGGACTTTACCGCTAAACTAGGGAAAAACTCATATCAACCCTATCCCAAAGGGCTAATATCGGTCCCTGGCTTATCGGTGCCTGCTGAGAGAGTGGGGAGTGGATGTATGTAAAATTAGGATTTGTCTCGAAAATATAACAAGCGGAACACGGACTTTATCCCTAAACTAGGGGAAACCACCTATCAACCTTATTCAAAAGGGGTCATATCGGTCCCCGGGCTTATCGAGGCCTGGGTGCATGGGTGGGTGCATGTAAAAGTTTCTCCAGAAAAAATATAAAAACGGAACACGGACTTTACCCCTATCAAGGGCGTATATTGAGTCCCATTGACCTTTGATCTCCAGTATAGAGTGCGTATATTCACTACCATTGACCTTTGACCTCAAAAGTTGCATATCGTGACCTTTGACAGCCAATCAGAAGCGAGTATTTTGACCTCGTCTGACTGTATGCATGTACTGACTTGGTTCTGGGGGTTTTCCATCATGGAGAGTGCGCAGGTGTATGACGTCACTTCCGCGTGAATCGGGCGTGACCTGGGTATGGGATGCATGTACTCACTTGCTTGCTTGAGGTCGAAGAGCATATACCCGTGCTGAGCGGTTGTAGCATCTTTAAAGGCTTCCAACGCAAACGGTGTGCGGCCGGGATACATCTGTCGCGCCAGGTGCAGCAGTTGGGTGGTGTCTCTCGGGTTGTTGAAGGCCACCAGATAGTGCGCATTTAAGCTGATGTTCCGATGTTCTTTGTTTTTACTGAACAGATTCTGCACAATGTAGATGATGCTGAGCCGTCGATGATGGCTGCCTTTGGTAAAGAGTTGGGTGACGCGCGCATCCGTCTCGGGTTCCAAATCGGCCAGGTTAGGTAGATCTTCCACGAACGTGATATGGGGCATTGCTGCATACGCTGCCTGCCATTCTCCATAACACCACACGACAATGGGTGGGGTGATCATGCTGTCGGCGTGTTGGAGCTTCCTGACGAAGTGCGTTTTGCCGGAGCCCGTCGGTCCTGCGATGACGCAAGTGAAGGGGTGCTGCCACCGAGGGTCCGTGGTTTGAGCTGTATGCGCTGTCGTGGTAACCCGCTCTTGTAAATTTGGTACGAGTGAACTGGAGTGGTGGTGGTGGGTACAACGTCGGTCGCCGTTGTCTGTTCACTGTGAGTAATGAAATCCGGTGGGTTTTGAGACGTAGTGGGTGTACTTGGTGTAGATGTTGACTGTATACTTGGTGTGGAGCTCGATGTGGCTTGTACACGTGGTGTGGTGGTGATGACTGGGCTCGTTTTGATCAGGGGGTTGACTGGTGTAGAGAAGGTCTGTAGACTGGTTTGACTGGTGGCTGGAGTTCTAAGTTGGTTAAGTAGAGTGCTGAGATAGGCTACGTCGTAAAACACTCCTCCGTACAACACACTCAGCAAGATTAGCACTATGGCCACAACGTCCACTTCGCGCTTTGCGCGTTTTAGGACACGCTGTGTTCGGAGGCAGCTGCTGTTGGTCCATAGCGCCGTGTTCATGGTCGAACGTGGAATGAAGGATGATGGTAGTGGTGTCTGGCTTTATAGTCGTTTCACCTGGTTGGCCGCGACCCAGGAATTGAAGGAACTGGGCCAGCCTTTTCCATTTGACGAAATGAAACAATTTGCCACAGCGGCGTTCCGTTTTCAAAATCTGCTCCACCGTGTTGTAGTCTTGCTTTGTTTTTACGACAGGCTGTAATTTCGTGTCGTAAAACGTCCCTAGCAACGGTTTCCCTGGAAGATCTTCCAGTTCATAGACTCGCTGCTGTCGGGGTAGTCGCCGTTTAATCAGGAAGTGCTCATCGCTCCAGTTGGGCAAGTAACTTTTCTCAAATTGACCTTTGACTTTACTGATCCGTACAGGGTCCCCAACCTTGAACACCTCCTTCGGTGTTCGCTGCGATTGCCTGGGGTACAAGACACGCCGGATTTGCGTTTCATTGCGTTGGGTGACGGTAATGGGGGCTCTCTCTATACTCCGCTGATAGGCTCGATTGTATCCACTCACAAGTTTCGGGAGAACATCGATGTACCGCCTTGTATTCTTATAGGTGAAATATTTATACATGCGGCCTTTGAATGTCCTGTTGAACCTTGCCACAACGGAAGCCTTGGTCTCGTTGTACGTATGGAAGAAAAACACCTACTGGGCTTTCAGAAACTGCCGAAACGGTCTGTTGAGAAATTCCGTGCCTTCGTCGGTTTGCAAATACAAGGGTTTGCGCCCGGTCTTGAAGATGTCCTTGAAAGCCGCTATGAGATTCGCATCCGTTTTCGTCCGGATGGGTACCACCCACGCATACTTCGACAGGATATCGATGCACGTCAAGATATACCGATTCCCATCGTTGTGTTTGGCAAAGGCGCTCATATCGACCAAATCCGCTTGCCATTGGGCATCTATACCACCCACGATGCCCCGGTTTCGTAGAAAATGGCGACGGACAGATCGATGTAAGGTATAGGTGTCTTGTTTTTTTAACCAATTTCGGACTTGGGCACGTTGTATCCCCTGGGGTTTGGCCGCTCGATAGAGAGCCGAAAATGCACTATAGGCCGGCGGACTGTCGGGACTGTAGTATAAGTTATCCAACACCTTCTCCCAGCTCTTCATGGTGACAAATGATCATGGACACTGGCTCTATCGTTTATTTATAACGGTATATCTTGGGCCGGAGTTTCTTTCTGATTTACTTCGTTGGCTTCTGCCAAGCACATTGTCCATGGTAAATAACCAGTCCAACTCGTCTGATGACCGCTCTTCCTCCGTCAGCACTTGGCCCACATCTGCCACGGCATCTTCCAATGCAGACCATAGAACAGGGTGAAGGGTAAAATGCACTGTACCTCCATCTAGCCGAGCCAATTGTGCAAAGAATGGGCCGCGTCGGATGTACACATCGTGACACAAGTGGATGAGATCGCCGTCCAGTTCACCAGACAACACCCGTTTGAATTTGAGCTGATGTTCCGATGTTCTTTGTTTTTACTGAACAGATTCTGCACAATGTAGATGATGCTGAGCCATCGATGATGGCTGCCTTTGGTAAAGAGTTGGGTGACGCGCGCATCCGTCTCGGGTTCCAAATCGGCCAGGTTAGGTAGATCTTCCACGAACGTGATATGGGGCATTGCTGCATACGCTGCCTGCCATTCTCCATAACACCACACGACTCGGGCAATGGGTGGGGTGATCATGCTGTCGGCGTGTTGGAGCTTCCTGACGAAGTGCGTTTTGCCGGAGCCCGTCCGTCCTGCGATGACGCAAGTGAAGGGGTGCTGCCACCGAGGGTCCGTGGTTTGAGCTGTATGCGCTGTCGTGGTAACCCGCTCTTGTAAATTTGGTACGAGTGAACTGGAGTGGTGGTGGTGGGTACAACGTCGGTCGCCGTTGTCTGTTCACTGTGAGTAATGAAATCCGGTGGGTTTTGAGACGTAGTGGGTGTACTTGGTGTAGATGTTGACTGTATACTTGGTGTGGAGCTCGATGTGGCTTGTACACGTGGTGTGGTGGTGATGACTGGGCTCGTTTTGATCAGGGGGTTGACTGGTGTAGAGAAGGTCTGTAGACTGGTTTGACTGGTGGCTGGAGTTCTAAGTTGGTTAAGTAGAGTGCTGAGATAGGCTACGTCGTAAAACACTCCTCCGTACAACACACTCAGCAAGATTAGCACTATGGCCACAACGTCCACTTCGCGCTTTGCGCGTTTTAGGACACGCTGTGTTCGGAGGCAGCTGCTGTTGGTCCATAGCGCCGTGTTCATGGTCGAACGTGGAATGAAGGATGATGGTAGTGGTGTCTGGCTTTATAGTCGTTTCACCTGGTTGGCCGCGACCCAGGAATTGAAGGAACTGGGCCAGCCTTGCCATTTGACGAAATGAAACAATTTGCCACAGCGGCGTTCCGTTTTCAAAATCTGCTCCACCTTGTTGTAGTCTTGCTTTGTTTTTACGACAGGCTGTAATTTCGTGTCGTAAAACGTCCCTAGCAACGGTTTCCCTGGAAGATCTTCCAGTTCCTAGACTCGCTGCTGTCGGGATAGTCGCCGTTTAATCAGGAAGTGCTCATCGCTCCAGTTGGGCAAGTAACTTTTCTCAAATTGACCTTTGACTTTACTGATCCGTACAGGGTCCCCAACCTTGAACACCTCCTTCGGTGTTCGCTGCGATTGCCTGGGGTACAAGACACGCCGGATTTGCGTTTCATTGCGTTGGGTGACGGTAATGGGGGCTCTCTCTATACTCCGCTGATAGGCTCGATTGTATCCACTCACAAGTTTCGGGAGAACATCGATGTACCGCCTTGTATTCTTATAGGTGAAATATTTATACATGCGGCCTTTGAATGTCCTGTTGAACCTTGCCACAACGGAAGCCTTGGTCTCGTTGTACGTATGGAAGAAAAACACCTACTGGGCTTTCAGAAACTGTCGAAACGGTCTGTTGAGAAATTCCGTGCCTTCGTCGGTTTGCAAATACAAGGGTTTGCGCCCGGTCTTGAAGATGTCCTTGAACGCCGCTATGAGATTCGCATCCGTTTTCGTCCGGATGGGTACCACCCACGCATACTTCGACAGGATATCGATGCACGTCAAGATATACCGATTCCCATCGTTGTGTTTGGCAAAGGCGCTCATATCGACCAAATCCGCTTGCCATTGGGCATCTATACCACCCACGATGCCCCGGTTTCGTAGAAAATGGCGACGGACAGATCGATGTAAGGTATAGGTGTCTTGTTTTTTTAACCAATCTCGGACTTGGGCACGTTGTATCCCCTGGGGTTTGGCCGCTCGATAGAGAGCCGAAAATGCACTATAGGCCGGCGGACTGTCGGGACTGTAGTATACGTTATCCAACACCTTCTCCCAGCTCTTCATGGTGACAAATGATCATGGACACTGGCTCTATCGTTTATTTATAACGGTATATCTTGGGCCGGAGTTTCTTTCTGATTTTCTTCGTTGGCTTCTGCCAAGCACATTGTCCATGGTAAATAACCAGTCCAACTCGTCTGATGACCGCTCTTCCTCCGTCAGCACTTGGCCCACATCTGCCACGGCATCTTCCAATGCAGACCATAGAACAGGGTGAAGGGTAAAATGCACTGTACCTCCATCTAGCCGAGCCAATTGTGCAAAGAATGGGCCGCGTCGGATGTGCACATCGTGACACAAGTGGATGAGATCGCCGTCCAGTTCACCAGACAACACCCGTTTGAATTTGGTCCAGCCCTCCCGGGACAGACGAATATGAGCCGGGTACGGTTGTGTAGGGTCTGCATCACAGATGTCTCCTGCCTCCTCCATGATATCGACCTTATCCGCATAGACGTGCAGGAAGACCTCGGGTGTCAATCTGAGATACGCCCGTACTGCCTCCGTCATGATCAGTACGTGAATGGTACAAGATTTGTACTGTCTCTCGTATTTATAGGAAAAACCCCGTGAGATCAAAGGATCGGGTGGTCATGTCACTGGGCTGACAGTCTAGCCGGGTAATCAATGGCATCGTCGTCTGCTTCCGCTTCATTGCTAGGTTTGGTAATTTGTTCGTTGGGTTCTGCCGCCGCTTCACTCAGGGCACGAGCCCAGCCCAACTGAACAGCTGATCGCTCGTCCGGTGTAAACAGCTGGTCCACGATAGGCACCACTTTCTCGAAGGCTGTCCACAGATCGGAGTCTAGGGTGAAACCTCGCGTAGGGTCTTGGTAACGGCCCAGGCGTGGGAAGAAGGGTCCACGGTGTACGTAGATGGCATTGTCTATGTGGATGAGGTTTCCGTCGAGCTCACCGCTCAACACCCGTTTAAATTTGGTCCAGCCGTCACTGTGTAGCGTAACCGTATTCGATACGGCCTCAGCGCGCGACCAGCAAACATGTCCACGGTCTTCAACGATGGTGACTTTATCTTCATAGACGTGTAACCCCACCAGGGGTGTAAGGGGAAGGATGGCTCGTAGGACTGGTGACATGGTTGACCCAACGACGAAGGGTGAATGACACACACTCTGACTGTCTCTCGTATTTATGGTCAGGTCCCTCGGTGATATGGTTGACCCAATGACGATCGGTGAATGACGCACACTGTGACTGACCCTCGTATATATCGGTTGCACATAAGCGCATCTGTGGAGGCACATAAGCGCATCTGTGGAGGCTCTGAAAAGCCGTTCTTTTTCTGTCGCTGTCATTGCCACAGCGTCAGGGTCAATAGGGCAAAGACCATTACTAGGCCAGCGAGCCGTAGCTGGTTCCGGCGTGAGCGTTCGTGGTCCATAGTCCGGGCATCAAGGATGGCTGTCATAGTCCAGTAGTGGTGGGTGATAGCACGCCTCTCCATTGAGTGCACTCTGTCGAGGACTGCTTCTGTGAACTCTTTCAGGATCTAGCGTCGCCCCTCGTTGTCGTCGCCATCTCCAAATATGGACCGAACCACTGCTCGGTAATCCGTGAGTGAATTAACCACGGTCGCATGCTGTAAAATGCGAGTCGCATAGGGATTGGTCTCCATCATGGCTCTGTAACCGTAGGAATGAGGTGTGGGATGCAGAGGGGCGTGTTTTATGGACCATGTCACACATGCGCGCCTATACGTAGCTCTACGGATGTAGTCCGTGATACGTACTATTCTGAATGGTTAGTTCAAAAAGAGAGCAACAATCAAAGATTACAGGTCAATCCTTTTATTAGCCCCTCCATTACAGCACATCCACGCTGAAGGAACCACTATGGGTTTGTTTACATGCGGATTTTAAAGGTTAAAAGTTGAAGCTCATGTCAGCGGTTAAGGGTAAAGACCAGGAAGACGGCGATTGGAGACGCCTCCAACACCTATAGATTAAGTTTATTACTATAAGTTCCATGGTTTCATGTATTTTTTTGTGCCAATAAGGTTCTGGGGAAAACTGTGGGTTCCCCACTGGTCATTTATCATGGATAAATAGATGGTAATATTGTCGGAGACCCTCCTGTATACATAGATGCTTCGGAAGGGCGGACCTTTTGACCTGGATGTGACCCTTTGACCCGAAATTCATCCGCGCACTTCCGATGATGCCGCGCACTTCCGCATAACCCCCGCGCCGCGCGCGCGCGCTGCGGCCGGAGCGGGGCGGGGCGGGCCGGGCCGGGAAAAACCCGGATGTTGAAAATCCGAACCCTACGTCTAAGGGAAAATTTGAACTCTTCTGTGTTCGGAGGTAGTTTTAGTGAAACCGAAAGTGACGTCACACACTTGCGCAGAACGCACCACAATGAATGACCCGGATGTAAACAAGTCCCCGGATGAATGAACAGGTCAGTACATGCATTCATATCATTCAAATGACCTTGAACTATCACGTGACCTCTCCGTGATGGAAAAAACTCAGAGCCAAGCGAGTACATGCATCCCATACCCAGGTCACGCCCGATTCACGCAGAAGTGACGTCATACACCTGCGCACTCCACATGATGGAAAACCCCCAGACCCAAGTCAGTACATGCATACAGTCAGACGAGGTCAAAATACTCGCTTCTGATTGGCTGTCAAAGGTCACGATATGCAAATTTTTGAGATCAAAGGTCAATGGTAGTGAATATACGCACTCTATATTGGAGGTCAAAGGTCAATGGGAGTCAATATACGCCCTTGAAAGGGGTTTTCCCCTAGTTTAGGGGTAAAGTCCGTGTTCCGTCTTTATATTTTTTCTGGAGAAACTTTTACATGCACCCACCCATGCACGCATGCCTCGATAAGCCTGGGGACCGATATGACCCCTTTTGGATAGGGTTGATAGGTGTTTTCCCCTAGTTTAGGGATAAAGTCCGTGTTCCGCTTTTTATATTTTCGGGACAAATCCTAATTTCACATACACCCCCCCCCCACTCTCAGCAGGCCCCGATAAGCCAGGGACCGATATTAGCCCTTTGGGATAGGGTTGATAGAAGTGTTTCCCTATTTTAGAGGTAAAGTCCGTGTTCCGCTTTTTATATTTTCGAGACAAATCCTCATTTTACATACACCCACCCATGACTTGCAAAATCCTTCCGTAGGGACCCCAAGTCACCGACTCAAATGGATGGGCGGCATACAAGTCCGTACATGCACTCCTAATCACGTGACCGCCGCATGATGGAAAACCCCCAGGATCAAGTCAATACATGCATTCAGTGCAACAATGTTGCAATTCGGCTGTTCGGCACGTGACAACCCCAAGCAGACGACAGCGAAATTCTGGCGGGAAAAAACCCACAGACAGGTCAGTACATGGCCTATCATGTTCCCACGGACCTCACCGAAAAGACACGGACGTACCCATCGCACCTCACCGAAAAAACACGAAGGTGAACGACATTGTAGGGAAAAACCCCACAGACAGGTCAGTACATGTCCTATCAGGTTCACAGGTCACGCCCCATTCACCCAGGCGGGAAGTGACGTCATACACATGCGCACGTGATGGAAAAACCCCAACCCTAACATGTCTAAACATGATCCACGGTCAAAGACGAGATGAAAGGATACAGGTCAACTCAAGTGCACTCATTGACCTTTGACCTCTGTCACGTGATATGTAAATTTCTGAGGTCAAAGGTCAATGGGAGGGTTAATACTGTCTATATATAATGTTGCAATTCGGGAAGCCAGGTGTTCGGCACGTGACAACCCCAGCCCAAGCAGACGACAGCGAAATTCTGGCGGGAAAAACCTCACAGACAGGTCAGTACACGCATTCCTATCATTCAATATAAACCTTGAACTATCACGTGATCTCCTCGTGATTCCCCAAATACAGTACATGCATAGGTCACGCCCGATTCACGCAGACCGGAAGTGACGTCATACACATGCGCACGTGATGGGAAAAACCCCAACCCTAACATATCCAAACATGATCCAAGGTCAAAGGCGAGATGAAAGGAT
>JAVTVY010005198.1:0-39546 GCA_036873755.1 Hanleya hanleyi | reverse complement strand
GCCCCGATGGAACGGGGCTGATAATCGGGGCTGATAAACGGGGCTGATACATCTGACCCGAACTGAATTTATATTACCATTTCATAAAACTAATATTGAATCCCAATTATGACAAAGATGGAAAAGCTATCCGATCGTGAATGTAAACGACGAAATTGAACTATTTTATGAGATAAATTGCTGGAGACACGCGAACGCTGAGAGAATCCCCTTACCCCCACCTGGGTTGAACAAAAATTTCAGCCCTAAACATCGAACTCGTTGGTTCTTTCTCTTTCTTCGGCATCCAATTAATGAATATTTATAACTTATCGTCTGATTCAAACTACACTTTTCAATGCGACAATTGACTACGAGAAGTGATTCTTCAGGTAATGAATGGCGCATCAGGTTCACTGTCATGACTACCGGTGATTCAATCAGAATTTGAACAACAACCTCAGCAAAAGGTGAAAGGAAAGATCTGTGAATTATGAAAATAATGTGCTATGTCAGACGAAGTCATCAGTCTTTGTACAGACTGGTAGAGAAATTAGCAAATCTGCCAAACAAAAGTTCGCTTGAAAGCCTCTTTTATACGATCTCTTGTTTAGTTCGCCTGATACATGCCCTGCAAAACATAATATATTTATCATTATTATCTGAAAGTCCATATATTGCATTCATCTTCATGGAAACGGCGATAGGTTGTATCGACTGAATGAATTTTATGGACCAACATTGGATTTGTGATGAAGATTTTGTTAATCGACAAGAATGTTAGATAAGAACACGTTCAAACATTCCATCATACAATTTCACAAAGTAAAGGAATATTATTCACACTCACATAAATATCAATTGGTTATCTTTTCATAGTCTTGTTCAATGAGGGAAAAGGAACGCCGACATGTAAGGTGTAATAGGTATGAATATATACATCGATTTGTCAGCTCCCGAAAGGTAATATACAGCGAGCGCGCAATCACGAGTTGAAAAATCACCATCGGCATGTCCCGCGCTACAACGCGCAATGTTTGTAAAATTTTGTCTTTACGGCATCATTGGACAATGTTCACCGCTTTTCTTTAATCAGTAAATAATTCGTGTTTTATCAGGGCACACTATTACTCTGAAACAACATAACGGAAACAAAGCTTCAAAGAAGTATAGTAGCATATTGCAACACATTGGATGTTATATGGAAAATGGAATAGGTCTTTGGATTATGGACGCGGATATTCTCTAATGGACGACGGCTGGATTATGAATGACGGACTAGACGCTTGTAATTCCACAATGTGACGGTTTGTTCGTACAACTGTAATGGATGTGACCGTACAACTGTAATGGATGTGACCGTACAACTGTAATGGATGTGAATGGATGTGACCGTACAACTGTAATGGATGTGACCGTACAACTGTAATGGATGTGACCGTACAACTGTAATGGATGTGACCGTACAACTGTAATGGATGTGACCGTACAATTGTTGTGGATGTGACCGTACAACTGTAATGGATGTGACCGTACAACTGTAGTGGATGTGACCGTACAACTGTAATGGATGTGACCGTACAACTGTAGTGGATGGGACCGTACAACTGTAATGGATGTGACCGTACAACTGTAATGGATGTGACCGTACAACTGTAATGGATGTGACCGTACAACTGTAATGGATGTGACCGTACAAATCTGTGGCCAGAGTGTGGACCAGGCAACCGGCCGATGTGGACCGCGTCAACTGTAATGGATGTGACCGTACAATTGTAATGGATGTGCTTGGATGTTATACTTGTGGTAATATTCACATGATGAATGACATCTTTCCACTGGTCAATTTTGAGTTATTGAATTCCTGGCGGGTGAACTATTCATAGGATATGGGATGGGTAAAAAAGTCGTCCCATGTTCGTCCCCTTTACGATGATGGTCTGATACGAATTGGAGCGATATGCAAGAGGTGGGGAAAATTGACGACGTCTGGTGACTAAAAAGCAACCATATGATTCTACAGGAAAGTATTCATACACCTAACACTCAGACCCGAGAATACGGTGGATTTATTCAAAAAGACAATCATAGTATACATAAACAAAGGCTAGTTTCCTGCAAGAGAGAAGCGGTCAACATCATGATGTTCCAAAAATATAAAATCCCTATCGCTGATCAGTATTCTTAATCCATATAATCGTTGCAAAGTTGTCATCTAGAGAATGATGTATCTCAGTCACACTTTGATTGTGACTGCTCATATGAGCACAGTGAGGATCTTGAAGTACATGGGTTCATACGGCCCCTAGCCCCGGGTTAAGCGAAATTAGACACAAGTTACGAAACGTAACTCTATAGATCTTGCACGCTACGCTCGTATTTTGCTATCAGCATGCGATATTTATCGCCAAATTTGAGAAAATCTGAGTGTAGGCGCTTGGTGGAATAACCCTGTTTTATAAGTTTCTGCAACAATGTTTTGTGACGCTGATTAAAATCGTCACATTTAACACAGGATCTAGCAAATGCTACTAGGCGAGATATGTATACGCCATATGCAGGTCTCACTGGAATATTACTGTCCAGAATGGGATAGTTTACGATGTCGAAATTGTAATCCTCTCTTTTGTCATAAAGTCGACGAGAGAGAATGCCCGCTTCATTTTTATAGAGATATAGATATAAATGTGATGTGCCTGTAGGGCTATCTGTAGTTTCCTTGAAATCAGTGAAGGTGGATATACATCCTTCACTGCGTCATTTATATAGCGATTATCCACAGCGAGAAGATCGTCTATATAGCGTTTGGTGAATGAGAAGGAACGGTCTTTGAAAGCGCCTGCATATAGTCATATTCATAAGAGAACAGATACAGGTCAGCTAACAGGGGATATAGCATTATAGCACTTTCTAATATCACACCATCATGTCTAGATATCTCCGTCTGTCGCGATGAGCGGCTCAATTAATTTAATCGATTCATTTCTATCCGCTATTGTCTCAAGAGAAAGTATAATGTACTTCGTCTTTTCGTCATTCATTAAACACCCCCTCTTAGTTTTAGGCGGCATGGAAGCGTTTACCCCATACTCCAACCATCAAGAAGTGAACTAGATGGCATGTGTCACATTTCGTTTGCTCAATGATGGACCGAATGTAATACTGTATCTGGAAAGAGAGAATTTGGTTTAACGTTGCGTTCATATTGTATCAGGAATACCGGTGCTTGTCATTATGAGACACCCAACCATTTACATATGCCTTAGTAGAGAGATGTCCAATATATCTAACGCAATACCAAGTTAAATACAAAACAGAATGTGGCACCATCTGCGCGAACAAATCTTAACACAGAAAAGCAGCAAATGATTGTTTTTAATAAACAGTTTTTATGAGACGAGGTGGAAAATAAATCGGAAAAATGATATCGTTCAATATTGTTTCTTCGAGGATATGTGATACATCTGTTCTTTCGCCAGTACTCATCTAACATATTATCATGTCGTTATCGGGCCCATAAAAAGGGCGTGGTTTGCATCAGGTCGTTGAATACCGAATTATATACGCACTAGTGAGCCGAAAAATGGGGATACTGTCGATTATAAAATGGAAACAATAATACACTTCATTCCCTGTACCAGTGAGATGGAGCAGATGCATGTGTTCAATCTGTGAGTTACGCGGCCGTTAAATCCTCCCTCAATAGACAAATCGATGAGCAATCAGTAGAGTGAAAGCGCTGCTGCCATAAACACATGTTACATGGAGTTTATGTATTATCAGAGTGTCCGTAATTCTGCGCAACAGTTTGACAAGGTCAGGTAATATTTACATTGTCAGAACAGAGTACGACTGATATGAAGAAAAAGTTTACTTCTCCTTAAACATATCTAAATGTATTTCGCGATACTTAGCAGCATAACGGTAGCAAAGAGCTACAGTAAGGACTTTCCGCGTTGATGCACTGATAAGCTTGACAGAAGCAAAGTAACACTCAATATTTGGACACAATTGTAATTGTCATCGTCAGGGTATGATTAAGCAGCAGTAGCAGGCTCTTATGTCTCAAAAAGAGAAAACGACTAACAAAGGCTGATTCAGAAATGGCTCGCTACACAAAATTAGATGTCAATAGCCAATCAGAGAATATGGAAAGATAACTGATAATAAACATGAATGGAGTATGACCCTGACAATACACAATTGAAAAATGACAATCGTCTAATCATGTTGGTCTAGTTTTCGTCAACTTTTTCGCCACCTGTATATGTTGGGTTTCATTGCTATCCGTATATGGTGATATTCTGCTGGTAGATGTTTCGTTCACAAGGCTTGCCCTGTATACAAATCATTGTGATTGTAGTTTGTGACTGTGATTAACATGGTGAAGAATGAAGCGCTTGGTCGGCGTCGGGCCTCACATACGTGTGTTTTGAATAAGAACTTGCGTTCCACGGATATGTGCCCCCATTTTGACCGTTTCTTCTAATATAACGGTCACATAGTTTGTCGCTTTCCATCAGATGACGTAATAGGGCTATTACATCATTGCTCTAGGATATTTGTATCTAATTCCGCTCAAACCGGTGCTATTGGCCGTATTAACTTTTCGAGAACAGCTTTGTAGGGTTCCACCATCTTCAATGAACGAGCAGAAACTACACATCGGTACACATTCTGGATGGCTATTGAAGAGCAAGTGAGAAAAGTACCTGGGTTATCCTAAGTGATAGGTTAAACGCGATCACCCAGAATTGTAATATCCAAAGTTGTTCTATATTTCTCACGATGTTCGCTGGAGTATGCGCTGGTAAAATATTAATACATTCAATTTTATATGAGGCACCGATGTATGAGATTCCCTCACAAACAAATTAAAAAATCTACGCGACTCAATACATGAAATTACCATCAATTTCCTCGAAAATACATCGGCAAAGCATTAGTGTCACTGACATATGTTGCTTAGAAAATGTACAAGTTGAGTGATAGAGGTAGTATATAAGTGTTTTATCAGCAGATGCCAAATGTGTTCGGTTTGTCAATTCCAAGGAAGAATCAGTTCCACGATTAAGATAACATTGTGTACTGGTAGAATAAGGGAACACATAGGAGAGAACCAAACACTAAATAGTTGATCCACTAGCTTGACAAACAGCTGTCCGTTGAAACGTCTTCTTTATAATATACATCGTTTTATTACCGGTGATAATGTTCTTCAAATATTGTCTTCGGCGAAGACGCATGTTACACTGCTATAGTAGTATTCTGTCTCGGAGAGTTCTTGTATTCTGAGTATGGAACAATTTAGCATGGAACCCATATGAATTTCGACTGTAGGCATATAATTCATCAGCCCGAGAGCGGGAACTATTCTGGATGCTAGAACTTGGGTCAGTGTTTCCGTATGGTTAAAATGATAATGCCAGTGGGTTCGGCAATGTTACAAACCGCCGTTCAAATATATCCAATATTACCCAGCTATTTAAACCCCATCAACGGAGACATCGCAGCCATGGTTGGAGAAAGTTTAATAGTGCCATGATTCACGATCATATCATTTTAAATTACTTAGTGGGTTTAACTAACACACCCAATAGTACACATAGCTTACGTACAGTTCTGTATGCGTTACCTCTGAGAGCTTTAAATCATATAGCCAGAGATATACAACAATCTGCGTCATCAGGAAATATAATACTACCCAAAATCTCTGAAGTCTGTCAAGATATAGCGTATTTTCGGTTGTATCGTCCAGTGAAATTAATCGAAACATCCCAAGATCGGCTTTTCTTGAAACTCAACTACTTAGATAAAGGACTGGACATTATTAATTTACCTCGAATCCTTAATGATCCAGAGGTACGGAATACTGTACCAAACTATTTTAAGTTCACAGAACCTCCTTGCATTTCATATAAGTATACTAAATCTATAGCCACCAAAATATTCAATTACTCTGATGCTGTCAAGGAGTTTGACTGAAACTTATACCCGTCGGGGGGGCTATAGTTGTGATTGTGAATCGTCGAACTTTATCTATACACCATGCAAACATGTTGTGACTGGTGACCTTGATGTGGTGAGTGATAAGGACCTAAGATTACTCCTGATGAAGGGACCTAAATATAGAGAGCCGAGAAATATAAATCTGAAGGCCGACCAGAAGATAGTCCTGTCTGCTTTGGAACAGTACGTTATTGATTGGTCTAAGCGAGAAAAAGTTGAACCTACAGTACTCGATGATTGGCTGGACCTCACCAAGAGCAAGGTCGTTGAAACAATCCGCCATATTGACAGAAGTACCCTTCCCCAGGCAAAACAAGTACTGAGAAGCCCCAATTCGCAAGAAGTTCTAACAAATCTCCAGCGTAAATTCGTCATAGTCCCAGCAGAGAAAGCTCCAAATAATATAATATTCATATGTAAATATTACTATTACCAGGTGCTGGTTGAAGAATTGAGGGTAAACATATCGTCATCAAATACGTTTACTTACTCTCAAACTGCATTTACTCTGGAAGATTTATTTAACAATCCCAAAACGTTTCTCAAGGAAAGAGGTATTTGTCTTCCAACCAAACTTAATTATATACCAAAAGTATACTGGACTCCTAAAATGCATAAATCATCATACAAATCTAGATTCATAGCTGGTTCTAGAAGCTGCACCACCAAGCTTCTTTCAACCCTGTTGACGAGGGCCCTTCAGGAGGTAAAAGCATTTTGGGAAAGGTATTGCGCCACTATTTCTAAAAACTCTGGCGTTGAATGTATGTGGATATTGAAAAACTCAAAATGTCTTACGGAAGAACTTGATGCTAAAGGTCACATACCGTACAGACATGTATCCACATGGGATTTCTCGACTCTCTATACTACAATCCCTCATCAGGACCTTATTGACCGTCTAAGTTCATTAATAGTATCTGCGTTCAAGAAAACTGATCGTAGATATATTAATGTCGGAAGCCATAAAGCATTCTTTAGCTCTACTACATACAAGAGATATCATTCATAGGATGTTTCTTTGTTTATAGAGTTGCTTGAATTTCTCATTCAAAATATCTATGTGAAATTTGGCAACACAATATATCAACAATTGGTACTAATTGCGCACCCCTATTGGCTGACCTATATCTGTTCTCTTATGAATATGACTATATGCAGGCGCTTTCAAAAACCGATCCATTCAAAGCCCGTTCCTTCTCATTCACCAAACGCTATATAGATGATCTTCTCGCTGTGGATAATCGCTATATAAATGACGCAGTGAAGGATATATATCCACCTTCACTGGATTTGAAGGAAACTACAGATAACCCTACAGGCACATC
The DNA here is from genome assembly GCA_036873755.1 of Hanleya hanleyi. Taxonomy (NCBI): domain Eukaryota; kingdom Metazoa; phylum Mollusca; class Polyplacophora; order Lepidopleurida; family Hanleyidae; genus Hanleya; species Hanleya hanleyi. Next base: position 32,230 of record JAVTVY010005198.1, on the reverse strand, counting down.
GTATTTAGACCTATATCTCTATAAAATGAAGCGGGCCTTCTCTCTCGTCGACTGTATGACAAAAGAGATGATTACAATTTCGACATCGTAGACTATCCCCTTCTGGACAGTGGTATTCCAGTGGGACCTGCATATGGCGTATACATATCGCGCCTAGTAGCATTTGCTAGAACCTGTGTTAAATGTGACGATTTTAATCAGCGTCACAAAACATTGTTGCAGAATCTTGCAAGACAGGGCTACACCACCGGGCGCCTCCACTCAAAGTTTCTCGGATTGGGCGATGCATATCGCGTGCTGGTGGCAAAAGGCGAGCTTGGCCCGGGGCTGGGGGCCGTGCGGACCCATGTGCTTCAAGATCCTCATGGTGCTCATGTGGGCAGTCACAGTCAAGCTGGACTGGGATACATCATTCTTTAGATGACTTTACAACGAATATTATGGATTAAGAATACAAGCGTCTAGCCCGTCATTCATAATCCAGCCGTCGTCCATTTGAGAATATCCGCGTCCATAATCCAAAGACCTATTCCATTTTCCACATAACAGTATTAGCACCAAATTTAAAAAGACAATCATAGTATACTGATCAGCGATACGGATTTGATATTTTTGGAACATCATGATGTCTTGCCGGCATCATTGAAAACTATTGACCGCTTCTCTCTTGCAGGAAACTAGCCTAGGTTTATGTATACTATGATTGTCTTTTTTGAATTTGATGCTAATACTACTGTTATATGAATATGGAATAGGTCTTTGGATTATGGACGCGGATATTCTTTAATGGACGACGGCTGAATTATGAATGACGGACTAGACGATTGTATTTCGACAATTATATAAGACAGAGAGAAAGAGAGAGAATCAAAGTTTAACGTAGCGTTCAGCAATATCTTAGCTATATAATTGATTATTATTAATCCACAATGATTATCAAATCTATTCATTTATTCATAAATATGTAAATATCCAAAACGTCTAAATATCCAAAACACATCTCACGTTTTACACTAAGAGGTGGGTAAAATTGACGTCTGGTGACTAAAAAGCAACCATATGACTCTACAGGAAAGCTTCCCTCGGCACCTCATATTCAGACACGATAATACTGCGGAATCTCGGACGTAGCCTTAGTATCTCAGCCGCGTTTTTTTACAAATGTTCGTGTGGTGATTATGAAGTATCCACACGGCCCCTAGCACCGCCTTAAGCGGAATTAGATACGCTAGGTCGGGAGCTGTGATAACAGACCAGCTCGAAGCAATTACAAGCGTCTAGTCCGTCATTCGTAATCCAGCCGTCGTCCATTAGAGAATATCCGCGTCCATAACCCAAATACCTATTCCATTTTCCATATAACAGTATTAGCACCTAATTCAAAAAGACAATCATAGTATACATAAACATAGGCTTGTTTCCTGCAAGAGAGAAGCGGTCAACAGTTTTCAATGATGCCGACAAGACATCATGATGTTCCAAAAATATCAAATCCGTATCGCTGATCAGTATTCTTAATCCATAATATTCGTTGTAAAGTCGTCATCTAAGAATGATGTATCTCAGTCACGCTTTGACTGTGACTGTTCATATGAGTACCATGAGGTTCTTGAAGTACATGGGTTCATACGGCCCCTAGCCCCGGGTTAAGCGGAATTAGACACAAGTTACGAAACGTAGCGCCATAGATCTTGCATGCTACGTTCGTATTTTGCTATCAGCATGCGATATGTATCGCCAAATTTGAGAAACTTTGAGTGTAGGCGCTTGGTGGAATAGTCCTGTTTTTTAAATTTCTGCACCAATGTTTTGTGACGTTGATTGAAATCGTCACATTTAACGCAGGATCTAACAAATGCTACAAAGCGAGATATGTATACGCCATATGCAGGTCCCACTGGAATATTACTGTCCAGAAAGGGATAGTTTACGATGTCGAAATTGTAATCATCTCTCTTGTCATAAAGTCGACGAGAGACTACTTCAACAGTCCACCAACTCATCTGCTGTTAATGGCTGAGCATCGAGGACTTCTGATGGAGTAAAGGCCTCAACATAGGGTAAACCTGATGAATGCAAGAATACCAAGAAAAACTAACCTGTAATGCCCGACGTCGTACGGCTTAAATTTCCAACCAAAACAATAAATCTACATATGTTTGTCGAGAGACATGTACAGAGGGTGGGCCTCGGGGACTAACAGTCCACCCTCAGAATCCTACCATATACAGGTGATAAATTGGAGCGATATGCAAGAGGTGGAAAAAATTGACGTCTGGCGACTAAAGAGCAAAACATAGATTTTCTATGTGACATTCTGGCAGTTTCATTTCTGACACCCTGTGAAATGGATTTTAGCAACAAAGTGTTGCGCATTTTTTCAACCCCGCCCCCTCCCTCCCTCACCAACTGTCAGTAACATTTAAAAGTAGTCTCGAAAATAACTATAAGAGACACTACATATACTAAGAGCAATGAATTCACTAATTTCAGCGCCATGTACACCTGCGATATAAGAAAACAATCCTAATATGCTAATTGAGAATTTCATTATACACTGCCAAATCAATACAATAATATCGTATAGGCCGCCGCTCAAATGAGCAAAAGTATAATTTTCTCGAGTTTTCTTCCTTTGTTATTAGCATACTTCGCATTCTCTGGTCGTATATTGCAGGCTACAACTATGATATAATAGCAAATGCGAAATGAAAGCCCTGCCTGGCCAAATGGCTTTCATAGCAAAATTCAAATGACCAAGTAAGGATAACAACTCTTGCTGCTTCGTACAGGATCTTTTGTTGAGAAACGATGACAATATGCTGACAATACGGCAAAGTTTGTCGGCAGGTAAACGCACCTCCATCTTGACAGAATCCAGTATGACACCTAAATATTCCAGGTTGTGGGCTGAGCCAATCGTTTTATGTGGGGCCTGTGGAATTCGGAGTGACCTGAAAACTGATGACAATAACGCCATGTTTCGCCACCCTTCATTCGACGCATGATCGACAGTTAAAAAATCATCCAGCAGGAAGAGGAAATTTTGAATGTTGTAATTGTTAATTCCAATCCATTGCACGGCTTGCGAGAGAAGAGAAATTTTTTTTGGACTTGAGCGGCTGCCGAAAGGTAATTTGGTGTAAAAATAGTACTTTTTATCCCATTTGATGCCATACCACTGCACTAAGGATGGATGTATGGGGATTAACTTAAAGGCATCTGTAATGTCAGTTTTACAGAGCCAGGCACTTTCACCACAATACTTAATTTTCTTTATGGCGTCATCAATCCGCACATATTGAAGGGAATATTCCTCCTTGTCTATGAGCTCATTCATGCTCGGATGAGTACTATTGTTACGAGGTGCCGACAAATCAACAATTAGGCGTTTCGCCTGAATATTTGCCCTCTGCAATTCCTATGGGGCTGACTCTGTACGTTTGAAATGGGGGACTGACGAATGGACCTATCAGGAAACCTTTGGCTAGTTCTTTTTCAATACAGTCGAGGACCACCTCCGGTTGTCCTGTAGCTGACTGTAGGTTTTTTAGCTCTTTGGTGAGACGAGGGCTTCGCTGAATACCTTCACGTAATCCCGAAATGAATTCGTTTACAAATCCTATATCTGGATGTTCGTTCAGTTCCTTTTCAAGTCTATCGATATCAATTGGTGTGGTGGCCGTCACAGGATAAGGCACACGTTCCCTACTTTTTACATGGTCGGTAAGTGAACGCGATTCACAATGTTGTCATTGAGAAGAGGAATTTCTTGGAGGCGCTGTATTACTGGAGCGAAGCGTAGCAGTAGGGCAGTTAACTTGGGCGTGGGCACCCTTGCACGTTGTACACAAGTGGGAGAAAAACACACCTCGCTCGACTGCACCCCCTTTGGCCGTTGAAATCATTACAAATCTCCACACCATTGTGGAAGAATCTCCCACGTCCTACCCTGTCAGCTAACGATGATGGGGTGGAATTTCTGTACCCTGAATTGTTGAAGGGGCCGTTGGCGCGTGGTCTATTGCCCATTCGTAAGGCTTTGGGGCAGAAATCAGTGGCATGGCTAATGGAGTTGCATATTGTGCATGCTCTAACCCTGTGACCAGAGAAGACCGACTCAACGATATTTTTGTCCTTCAAGGACCAATCGATCTTTATGTTCTCCTGCTCCAATATGGTGGATGCTCGTGCGGCGAATTCACAATGGTAGGCGTAGAAGAGTGTCCCACCATATCTAAGCCCTTCAGCTTAGGGCAGCATGGTTTACCATACCATGTGTGTCTGGCACAGGAGGTAGATTAAAGTACCAAACAGTTTAGGCTCTCTGAGGATCCTTTGTGATCAGTGTCTGTAGAGCCTAATTTTCAAAATTCGAAATTCTATTTTTTTGTAGTTTTGGTTAGGGTTTTGTTAGGGTTTTGTTAGGGTATGTTTGTTTGGGTCATCGTCGCCGTGTGACCAATAAGGTTAGGTGCGACGTTAAACTCCAAACAACCAACCAACCCACCATATCTATGGCCCATCTGAACGACATTCTACACATTGCACATCACTGCCTTATATATACCCAATGCCAGGATAAATTCAGACAGCGTGAGCTGTTTATTCAGTCGATTATCATGACCATGTTTGAGGAAGATAGTGTCTTCATTGGCCTCGATTGTTCTAATGTTTTCCGAATCGAAATTCGGAATCAATAAGGAAGCTAAATTAACGTTCCTACCTGCAATTATTTTATCCCGGGTAGCTTTTGGGGCCGTTTCTGTGTTGGGCAAAGAGTCCGATGCCACCCCAAACTGCGTGCGAACCATTGTCTACATGTCAAAGAGTTCAAGGTTGAACGTCATGGGCGGCTGCAGTTGTCATCGAAGTTCTCAATGTAAAACCTCCCACATGCGCGGCGCTAACAGTAGTGGGCAGGTTTGACGTCGCAGTAGTCGCTGTACTAGGCCCTGGCGAAGTGAGGCCTTGAATGTGTAGCTTGAGAAGTTCAATCTCTGTCTCGTTTGGCTAGCTGCAACTTCATTAATTCTGTTTGCTCCGCAAACCGCGGAACTCTCCCGATGGCCTCACTGGAGCATGGGGGCCGCCATGTTGGTTCACTATGGCCTCGTTTTCGTTTACACAAGAACTTTCTGTCCGGAGCATGCGCACAGCATTGTCAAGCCCTGCCATGTCGGCTGACGTGGCGGAGGTGATAGTAGTCGGTCGAGAGCTCGGAACCAAGGACTCCAAATTTTCCACGCAAATTTGAAGTAAAAGCTTGCGCTGCCAAGACTTAGGAACTTTCAGACCGATATCCGCTAGCTTTGACCGCATCTCCGACAGAGTCCATTTTTTTGGATTCAGGCAATCCAAATTCGCATTATTTTTCTCTCGCCTAGACGAAGATCCATCAGACGCCGCACTGACGTCATCAGCACTTTGGCGAGCGGGCATAGTTTCGGTTTCATCGTCCTGGGCTTTTCTCTTCCGCCCCCTAGTGCTAACTTTACGGGATGCCATTATAAATGGTCAGACGAACCAACGATCGCAAAATAGTATGAAGAAATACTGGAAATAATTGAAATAATTGAATTGAAACAAATTCGCGAGTTCTAAAGCATGTCTGGCCCCTATGGAGATCGGAGAAGAAAGAAAGATGGAGGCTGGGGGCCCCTGGAGCTAGCTCCCTGGGGATAGAGATAAGAAATGGTTAGCCCATTGGTCATTTGCACATTAATGACCATGCGCCTGGACCAGTCCACCAGCTGGGCTGGTCGGAATAACAGAATAGTCTACCCTCTCAGGAGAAGGGGATGAAGGTCATCATTGCATAAGCTACATCAACAGGTTAAATTTCCAATATAATAGCGTCACCCAAATTACTTAAAGTGAACGTAAAGGCTGAGGCAACATGCACTCTGTGGGAAAGAAGTACATTGAAAGTATCAAACAGGAGCAAAAAAATATTTTTTGGGGATTTTCCGCACTGAGAAGGAACGAATTATCTCCGTTGTATTATTGTTCCCCGGCCGACGTCATGTTGGCTATTTCACATCAGAGGAGTTACGTTGTATCACCTCGGAGCTCTCTACTTCGTGGAGTTAGAAGGCGTAGCAAGCATGTAAACATGGCGAAGTACGAGGAAGATAGACTGACTTCAAGTTATGACGACGAGACAAATGAAAGTTTACAAGGTTGCCAGTTTGAACTAAAACGTTCCGATGTCGACGAAAGCAGTGAGTTCAGGTGAGACGTTTCAGCTCGGTAAACACTTGCTGGAGACACGCAACACAGCCAAAACACGCTTGAAATAGCCGAGCTCTCCACCTCCGCCATTACAACTCGTGTTACAGCAATGCCACAACAAAGTGATACTACGTCACAGGAAAATATCACGTGCTACGTACAAGCGTTTTCATTGGCGCAAGGCTACTCAATACACTGACATGGCCGACCCCAGTCGATTGTTGCACCAGTCAATAATTCCGATGTTTGGATTTTTTTTCGGAAGGAAAGAATCACAAAAATACTTGTTGCTGCCAAATGATACTTTTAATATAGTTCTTCCACACAGTGTATGTGTTGTCGTAGCCTTCACGTTCACGTTAAGGTTAATCTTCAATAAAAACATCAGAGATCGTTAAATACGACCGCCGTCGGCCATGAAACACCCTAATGATTCTGGTATATTTCCCGGAGGTAATAAAATAGTTTACCCGCGCCGACTTCATAACCAGATACGTTGATGATACCAGATCCGAGAGCTGGAAACGCATTAGGCAACTCCACAATGAACATAATAATAGTTTATATATTACATTTTATGTGTCTATTATTTTCTAATGTCTCTATTTTACTCCAATCCACGGTTGATCAGGAGAGAGAGACAGAATTAAGGTTTAACGTCGCGTTCAGCAATATTTCAGCTATATAGCGACGGTCAAACAAAATTCTAAGTATTCAAGTTCATAACTTAGTAAACTAATGCATTAAAAAGATGTAAATACATTAATATTTATACAACAAACCGATTTCTTTCTAATAATCTAAAATACAATCTTCTTTTACTCGACTAAAAAGATCTTCCAGAGTAGCTGTTCGATAAAAGTTATCTCTTACAATCTTAAAATGTATAGAGTCGATAAGAATATGTTTCACCGTGAGATCTTCGAGTCATGGAATACACCTTGGGACTGGCTCTTTTATCATAAAAGAACAATGCCATTCCCAATTTAGCGGCCTAAGCCTAGAATAGACAAGGAGGGAGCCAATGTCTAAGTCAGCAACATCAATGGTGTGATTACTTATCCAGTTGGCAAAGCTGTCCTGATTACAAGTCTGTCATTCATAATCCAGCCGTCGTCCATTAGAGAATATCCGCGTCCATAATCCAAAGGCCTATTCCATTTTCCATATAACAGTATTAGCACCAAATTCAAAAAGACAATCATAGTATACAAAAACATAGGCTTGTTTCCTGCAAGAGAGAAGCGGTCAACAGTTTTCAATGATGCCGGCAAGACATCATGATGTTCCAAAAATATCAAATCCGTATCGCTGATCAGTATTCTTAATCCATAATATTCGTTGTAAAGTCGTCATCTTTGATTGTGACTGTTCATATGAGTACCATGAGGTTCTTGAAGTACATGGGTTCATACGGCCCCTAGCCCCGGGTTAAGCGGAATTAGACACAAGTTACGAAACGTAGCGCCATAGATCTTGCACGCTACGTTCGTATTTTGCTATCAGCATGCGATATGTATCGCCAAATTTGAGAAACTTTGAGTGTAGGCGCTTGGTGGAATAGCCCTGTTTTTTAAGTTTCTGCACCAGTGTTTTGTGACGTTGATTAAAATCGTCACATTTAACACAGGATCTCGCAAATGCTACTAAGCGAGATATGTATACGCCATATGCAGGTCCCACTGGAATATTACTGTCCAGAGAGAGAGAGAGAATGCCCGCTTCATCATTTTTATAGAGATATAGATCTGAATATGATGTGCCTGTAGGGCTATCTGTAGTTTCCTTCAAACCCAGTGAAGGTGGATATATATCGAGCGAGAATGCCCGCTTCATCATTTTTATAGAGATATAGATCTGAATATGATGTGCCTGTAGGGCTATCTGTAGTTTCCTTCAAACCCAGTGAAGGTGGATATATATCCTTCACTGCGTCATTTATATAGCGATTATTCACAGCGAGAAGATCGTCTATATAGCATTTGGTGAATGAGAAGGAACGGGCTCTGAATGGATCGGTTTTTGATAGCGCCTGCATATAGTCATATTCATAAGAGAACAGATACAGGTCAGCCAACAGGGGTGCACAATTAGTACCCATTGGAATACCTATATGCTGCTGATATATTGTGTTGCCAAATTTCACATAGATATTTTTAATGAGAAATTCAAGCAACTCTATAAACAAAGAAACATCCCATGAATGATATCTCTTGTATGTAGTAGAGCTAAAGAAAGCTTTATGGCTTCCGACATTAATATATCTACGATCAGTTTTCTTGAACACAGATACTATTAATGAACTTAGACGGTCAATAAGGTCCTGATGAGGAATTGTAGTATAGAGAGTCGAGAAATCCCATGTGGATACATGTCTGTACGGTATGTGACCTTTAGCATCAACTCCGACCAACTCCGAATGCTATTTCAGCTGAGTGTTATATTCGGACTACGGTGATAAAGAGCTGTTGATATTAATATTTGTGATATCTCAGCTAAATATAGTAGCGCAGAATTGTCATTGTCAGTGTACGTCCATTGCAGGTGTGGTTACAAATATGTATTTACAATACGGTATTTCTATGTATTTCCACTATGCGTTTTGTCAAACTTAATTACGTAATATATGTCTACAGATTCATTATTGAGATGCGAATGTAGCCAGTACAACTCTTTTTATAATACATTTGATTTCCTTGATTGAGCGATTGAGAATGACCTTCTTATCTACGTCACACAAATACAAAGGATGACTTTGAATGCACACATTAAAGTGGTGACTTTGAGGAATACAGAGGTTTTCAGGAAAGGATGTTGTCTAAATGTTTACATTTCAGATACTTCAAAGAGGCGAACAGCATAATATTAAATGGGACATAAAGTGGGCTTTTCAGTGACTTTCTCTGTAGAGTGTTTAAGTACCGTACCCTGTAACTGTCTGTACGTCATGAAGAAATTACATAAAACAAAATTAGCCCGATACAAAAATGCCCTATTCGTTCTATTATTATTATTAATTAAGATATTCAGCTCACAGAATCCCATATTAAATGTTTGTACAGAACAATTTCTTGGACAATTCTTTATTAAATTTTAGCTTTTTTTTGCAGACAAAAACTGTTTTATTTCATATCATATAATTGTCATGCAGTTTTTGAGAAGATAATTGCATAAAGACTTTTTACACATTTTCTAGTAGAGCTTGATTAAAAGATAAAGTGTGGTAAGTTTCAGTTTCCAAGTCTGAGGTATAACATAATTATTGGAGCAGTGAAGCAATGAGTTGACGACAGTCGTCATATTGAGAGTAATCAGCATCGATTTACTAATGCGTAAAACTACAAAGGGAATGCTAATTTACATCTTGTAATTTTATCTACGTGCGATTTCTACCTTTTCCAGTTCTCTATTCCCAAGACAATGAAACCGCTGATAAATCATATCGGAGTATATCACGAACTGATCACGTTTAATTGGAACTAGGTATTGGGTAGAACAAATGAGATCATCATTTGGTTTCCTAGTCTCACGGGCATGTTCACTGATAGGTTAGACATTGCCCGTAATATTCATGAAGAATTACAACACATATAAGGGAAGTGGGAAGAGGTACCGACATACTGACACTAAATCAGTTCGCAATATCTTCAGGATACGTTAGGATGTCATTGGTATTCCTATTACTTGATGGGAAATCTTCATGGCACGCCTCTCTGATAACAACACAGTTAAAGTGTGTCTATTACATGTATTGAAGCCGTCAATTACAAGATCTATTGGATCCTTGCAAGAGAGAGATCCTGAAGCAGTATCCCGATTCATATGAGCCTATAATTACAGGAAGAGAGAGATCCTGAAGCAGTATCCCGATTCATATGAGCCTATAATTACAGGAAGAGAGAGATCCTGAAGCAGTATCCCGATTCATATGAGCCTATAATTACAGGAAGAGAGAGATCCTGAAGCAGTATCCCGATTCATATGAATATATAATTACAGGAGTCAAATGCCATTCAGGGACAAAACAAGTCAAAAACGTCCAGCTATCGCTACTCCATTTCTTGCAGTTATATGCACGAAAGGGTGATGAATGTTGTAGGAAAAATGAACATTAAATACATAGATTCAAGGCAAGTGACAGAAAGGACCGATGGATTCAGGAGAGAGAGAGAGAGAGAATTAAGTTTTAGTGTCGCGTTCAGCAATATTTCAGTACTCAAGCCAATAACTTGTGTTTCAAAAATAAAACCAAAATCTTCATCTTCACCTCCTTCATCCACTGAGGGCAGCTTATTTCTAGCATCATCTCTGGTGAGCTCAGTAACCACATTTTCATCTGGGGTGAATTTCAAGTCACCACCAGAATGCACAAGTGCATCTACTGAGGGTAACTCATTTCTAACATCCCCTTTGGTGAGCTTAGCACTCACATCATCATCTGGGGTGAAGTTCGAGTTAACACTAGAATGTACAGGTGTAGATCTAATGTCTTCATCTTCACCTCCTTTCCCATCTACCAAGGGTAGCTCATTTCTAGCGCCATCTGTGGTGAGCATTCGAACGAACAGGTGAATGTTCACTACGACTGCCGTCTACATCAAGTGCAGTAGCAACATTGATGGGCATTTGACTATCGTTGACAACGCTGTCGTTCTCTGATCCGAACAGAGAACCAACAATTTGAAGTGTTTCTGAATCTACAATCCTCTCATACCCATTTTCTTTAGACTGCTGATAATGAAGTAAACTTTCCGGACTTTCATCTACCCTATTCCGCTTGGGGCGGATCAGCATCATCCTCTCAGAGAGAGTTGAAAATCTGTTTGAGCTGTTGGGTGCATTTTCTACTTCCTCTGTGCTCTTTTTAGTTTTCCTTTGTCCTAGCTTAGAATTCCACTTTGAGGTCTTGCCATCCGGTCCTACAATTGACCAAATGCTATCACCAAAGCTTTCGGGTTGCTCGACTTCGTGTGCGTTCATTGTGACAGAGCTCTCCGCAACGGCGGACTTTTCCGTTACGAGAGAATTCTTCTCTGTGTTGGATTGAATTCCAGTAACATATTGTGAGCAGTCCGGTTTATTTCTGTCAGTCAGACCTTCTGAGTTTTCACGAGTTTTACATTCGCATTGGTGGTTTTGATACCAGACATCCACACCTTCCCACTCCTAGTTTTGAAATCTCTGTCAAAATTATAGTACTCGTGAGAAATGTCATGAACTTTACCATATTTCTCAAAATATGTCTGATATCAGTGTGTGGTATCTCCACAGGGCATTTTGTTCTTTCGTGGGTGCAATCTCCTCAAAGTGACCGCACTGATCTTGAAAATCCAAGACACCGTTTGAGAGGAGAACTGGCCTGTTTAGTGTCACAATCCAGAGATCCTTTGTCACCTGTGCTAATCCATCAAGGACTTCCGGCCCTGACCCGACAGACTCTTTTAAAGCACGCCAAATATCAATCGGCTTAGCGGCATTCAGCCCCAAAAGTCTAAGGCTCAGTGGCCTCTCTAACAGTTTGTTTGCCATAGCACTAACAAATAATTATAGACTCCCACCGAGGGAGCTCCAGACAATACGAACAAACAAACAGTTTTACAAATAGCCCGCGCTATATATTAACACAGTGCCTCCCCCGATGGATCCACACAATGTAGTACCTGCACGGAAAGGTCGTATTCGCAACAGTAAGTGATTTCTATCACCAAACTTATAAAAAGTGCAGTTATAGCACTAAACGGTCCAGTTTATGCAAAAATGGCTTGTGACGTTGATTTAGAGAAGATCAAGTTCTTCGCAGAAACTAACAATGGCTACTTGGCGAGATACCTACAGGCCTTACATGTAGGATCTGCTGAATATTGCTAAACAGCTAATATGGATAGTTAACATTATTATACCTGATGTAAATTCGTAAAGTTTTAATTGGTTGACAGTCTGTCACGTGACATTCTACAAATCGTGATGTTCAGTGATGATGCAGTCATATCTTGCCTCAACGTTGAATAAATGTCATGTACCACGGCAGAGCGTTGAACATGACAAATTGTTCCACGGCGACATCTGCCGGACCAAGAGTTGCCTCCCATAGTGCGCGCGCCAACATACTCCCCGAAACGAAGGTTGATGTGTATCTTCGTCAACCTGACGTGTATACGTCGGCCCGTTGGTGATAGAAATTAGTGAATGGGATTTGGTAATTGACTGAAATAAATTCGGCATCTTTTGAAATAGTACATAAGATCACCGAGAACGTTACTCATCCAAATTGTTCGATTGAGTCGACAAACAAATCGAGATCGAACAGTTGATCTTGACACGGCGTATTGAAATCAACAACGGTCGCGCAGTGTTGAACACGATATGCTTATTTCACCGTAGGGCCTACCATCCTCATTCACATGATTATAAAGTCCCCATTTTATTCAAATAGGACATTCGGTATAAGAGCTGCGCGCTCGTTGTGCATCACTCGTCTCGAGCTGACAAATCGAGATATCCCATTCTATAACATGCAATAATTGTATAATGTCGAACTTCTAATCGTCTCTCACAAAGTCAGCTTGAAGATACAGCTCAACGAGGAATAGATTTTGAGTATCGACGCACTGTTCCCTTCAGGCTTAGGCTCAGTTTCAACACTAATTATTCAGTCGTGGTCAAAAAGAGAATTTCTGTGTCGATAATCGGAAGACGTTCTACCTGCGACCGTTATCTCCAATTCCACACACCAACAGTTATCTCCAATTCTAAACACCAATTCTAAATGAAACTTACAAAGAAGTAAGTGGGTTTTTTTGCAAGAGAGAAGCGAACAACAGTTTTCAGTGTGGTAGCGAGGCATCATATTGTTCACTTCGTGAAACCCTTATCACTGGCACAGTTACCTGTCCTGTAGGCTATTGGATGGTCGATGTCTACGTATAATTATTTCCAATAAATTATGAAAATTAATAAATATAAAAAAAAAAAATTTAAATTGATTTTTTTTTAAAATATTTTTTCTAAGTGTATTTCTCTTTCATCTTTGGCTCAATTAAAGTCATTCCCTATAATGTCAAGCCGAGTTACTACAGTTTTTAATTATCTACCATACCCTGCCCTCTATGACATAGAATAAAAGAGAAGTTGGGAATAGAACCGCACAACATGGTCATTTCAAAACATTCTCAAAAAAGAACGAAAGCCTACCTTTCCATATGCCATCCGTTTTTTACTTCCCAAGTGGACCAACCTTCAGAATATATGCGCTTTGAATATCTAAACCTTCCTTTGGGGAGAGAAATTCATTCTTCGCGCCAAAATACGGCTTTTCAAACTTTTAGCCAGCTCTCCGGCAAAAAGCACTTCCGTCATAATTTCAAAGACCGGGCTCGACCAATCGTCGCTGATAATATTGTGTAGCCCGGTCCTTGAAATTATAACGGAAGTGCTTTTTGCCGGAGAGCTGGCTAAAAGTTTGAAAAGCCAACTTACTTCATCAGTTCCTGTAGAAACAACTCCAACAGGAAATCAGTGTCTCAGTTTTATTAATTTTGGTCTAGTTCTCTTTCTATTGACATTTAATGAAGTATTTCTCCACAGAATCGAGCAACTCACAGTTTTTAACTTTGAAGTTAAATTAAATGTCAATTGAATAAGAACTAGAAAATTGACAAAACTCAGACACGGATTTCCTGCTTCTACAGGAAATGATGATGCAAGTTATGATACGTTGAATACTTTTTTTGAAAATAGCCATTAAAAAAGGCTCAGTTTTTTAAATAATTTTATTTAAATTTGAATATCTTCACAACCTACAGATTTACATTTATCTATTTGGATTCCGTACGAAATGCGCTTTCAACAAATATATAGATTACCATAGCTATGAGGAATACTTGCAGCTGTATAAAGACAAACTCTGGAGGGTGTGTAAAAGTGTCAGGAGGGCTCTGTATCCTTAAATTATTGCTGATGTAGACGTATTCATAAATAAGGAGATATATTTCTACCGAATTTTGAGAGTTAAGTAAAGCTCTGGTATATCGGTTCGATAGGCCGGGGTGAGTGAGTGAATATGACTTAATGTCGCTTTCAACTATATTTCATCGATAGACCGGAAGGGATATTATACAGATAGTGCATGCTGCGGGTTGTGATATCACGATTTGTCAGCTCGAGACAGGTGATGTTCAACAAGTGCGAAGCATGGGTTGAACTTCACCTGCCGAGAGCTGGAAAATTGTGATATCACACCTGGTAGCATTGACTATCTGTTTTATTATACCGAAAAAGCAGATATGCAGTGTATCGGGGACATTCGTTATAAGATTGATGTCATAAGATTTATTTATCGGCTTCAATTCAGTATGGTCGTTTCGCCCAGCATTGTCCATTTAGCAAAATTATGGTTATTCTATTTTGGGGTTTTCTCAGAATGAAATCAGCAACCTCCCAATCGACTCAATCTATGACGTCATCTCTTTCATCCGGCGAATGAACGAACAGCTGGCGTAAAATGTACATGTTATAGCTCAACGTGACGGGAATAGAGGAGGCTTTGAAAGTGCAATTTTAGTTAGATCAGATAAATTCGGCTCATCAGCAGTTTCATCCCAAAAGTAGCAAAAGATTAATCTCCATACGGCTAGTATGTACCTGGTGTTCGCATCACCATATGTGCGCATATGTATCATACGGATACAAATGTCCACATTTTGTTCATTAATTGTTGCTCACTGGATGCATGTTTGATACAAAAAGAATGGTCTATTACAGGGAGTGCGCAATTGTCTCGAGACCGTGGGCTATCGCCTCGAGACCGTGCGCTATCACAAATTACAGACATCATGTGACCGAGTTCCAACCAGTTCGAATGAACAAATCTGGTATGAGGTATAATAAAATTAGTTGTTCAGATTTTCTCCCGAACGTATGGAACGTTACGACCCTCCCTGAAACTCATACACCCTGAGGCGTCAACCGAAGGCGTTTGAGTTTCAAGGAGGGTCGTAACTTGGAAAAAACTTAATAACGAATTTATTATCGCTCAAGCCTTCTTATCTTATAGCAAAACTATTGAAAAATGTCTATTCTTTAGAACCAATAGCATCACGGACAAATTCAGAGGGTCATTTCGGTTACAAAACTGTCTGCATTTTGCTACTGCACTGCGAGAAACATGTAGATCTGTTTCGTTCTGAAATCAACTTTTATTTGGAAAAATGACATCTTTTGGTGAGTTATATTCCAATGGGTACTAATTATGCACCCCTATTGGCTGACCTATATCTGTTCTCTTATGAATATGACTATATGCAGGCGTTTTAAAAATGGATCCATTCAAAGCCCGTTCCTTCTCATTCACCAAACGCTATATAGACGATCTTCTCGCTGTGGATAATCGCTATATAAATGAGGCAGTGAAGAATATATATCCACCTTCACTGGATTTGAAGGAAACTACAGATAACCCTACAGTCACATCATATTTAGACATATATCTTTATAAAAATGAAGCGGGCCTTCTCTCTCGTCGACTGTATGACAAAAGAGATGATTACAATTTCGACATCGTAAACTATCCCTTTCTGGACAGTAATATTCCAGTGGGACCTGCAAATGGCGTATACATATCTCGCTTAGTAGCATTTGCTAGATCCTGTGTTAAATGTGACGATTTTAATCAACGTCACAAAACATTGTTACAGAAACTTATAAAACAGGGCTATTCCACCAAACGCCTCCACTCAAAGTTTCTCAAATTTGGCGATACATATCGCATGCTGATACAAAAATACGAACGTAGCGTGCAAGATCTATGGCGCTACGTTTCGTAACTTGTGTCTAATTCCGCTTAACCCGGGGCTAGGGGCCGTATGAACCCCTGTACTTCAAGATCCTCATGGTACTCATATGAACAGTCACAATCAAAGCGTGACTGAGATACATCTTTTTTTTAGATGACGACTCTATAACGAATATTATGGATTAAGAATACCGATCAGCGATACGGATTTGATATTTTTGGAACATCATGATGTCTTGCCGGCATCATTGAAAACTGTTGACCGCTTCTCTCTTGCAGGAAACAAACCTATGTTTATGTATATTATGATTGTCTTTTTGAATTTGGTGCTAATACTGTTATATGGAATATGGAATAGGTCTTTGGATTATGGACGCGGATATTCTTTAATGGATTTAGGCTGAATTATGAATGACGGATCAGACGCTTGTAATTTTATACCTGTGTATGCCTGGATTTTGCTGGTGGACAAGTTGTCCCCGAGGCCGGGCCCCTGCACACCCAACACTCATAATGGATACAACAGAAAGAAAAAAATAGTAAGACAGATCCGAGGAACCTTAGTGCAAGTTTCTCGGCCGAGTCTCTAATAGTTCGAAATGCACTAAGACCTTTTTCAATCCAAATGACAGATATATTTCTGACCGCAAAGCAAGGTCACGACATCAAACCTTGTAACATTGCGCTTGATGGTTGTTTAGCACCGAATTCTACATGTAATAATTTCAAGATTTCTATATGTGGACACCGTGGATGTCTCGCGTGTCCACTCCTTAACACTTCAGCGTCATTTAGTTCCGCGTTAACTGGTAACTCATATTCTGTAAACTCGTATGTTGATCTTAGTTGTTCTACTACAAACTGTACTTATTTAGTTTCCTGTAAGAAGTGTGGTCAACAGTATGTTGGCAAGACCACCCAAAGACTCCATCTTAGGGTGAATGGTCACAGAAAATCCGTTAGGAAAAAACAATTGTTTATAGGTAAGCATTTTTCTGGACCCAACCATGGCTGGGACAACTTTAGTATTCAGATCATAGACGTCGTCTATCCATCTACCAAAGATTCCCCCTTTGGATTTGAGAGAACAATCCGAGAGCACGAACTAGTCTGGATGCTAGAACTTGGGTCAGTGTTTCCGTATGGTTTAAATGATAATGTCAGTGGGTTCGGCAGTGTTACAAGCCGCCGTTCAAATATATCCAATATTACCCAGCTATTTAAACCCTATCAACGGAGACATCGCAGCCATGGTTGGAGAAAGTTGAATAGTGCGATGATTTACGATGGTATCACTTTAAATTACTTAGTGGGTTTAACTAACACACCCAATAGTACACATAGCTTACGTACAGTTCTGTATGCGTTACCTCTGAGAGCTTTAAATCATATAGCCAGAAATATACGACAATCTGCGTCTTCAGGAAATATAATACCACCCAAAATCACTAAAGTATGTCAAGATATAGCGTATTTTCGGTTGTATCGCCCAGTGCACATAAGCCAAACATCCCAAGATCGGCTTCTCTTGAAACTCAACTACTTAGATAAAGGACTGGACATTATTAATTTACCTCGAATCCTGAATGATCCAGAGGTACGCAAGACTGTACCAAACTATTTTAAGGTCACAGAACCGCCTTGCATTTCATATAAGTATACTAAATCTATAGCCACCAAAATATTCAATTACTCTAATGCTGTCAAGGAGTTTGACTGAAACTTATACACGACGGGGGGCTATAGTTGTGATTGTGAATCGTCGAACTTTATCTATACACCAAGCAAACATGTTGTGACTGGTGACCTTGATGTGGTGAGTGATAAGGACCTAAGATTACTCCTGATGAAGGGACCTAAATATAGAGAGCCGAGAAATATAAATGTGAAGGCCGACCAGAAGATAGCCCTGTCTGCTTTGGAACAGTACGTTATTGATTGGTCTAAGTGAGAGAAAGTTGAACCTACAGTACTCGCTGATTGGCTGGACCTCACCAAGTGCAAGGTCGTTGAAACAATCCGCTATATTGACAGAACTACCCTCCCCCAAGCAAAACAAGTACTGAGAAGCCCCAATTCGCAAGAAGTTCTAGCAAATCTCCAGAGTAAATTTGTCATAGTCCCAGCAGACAAAGCTCCAAATAATATAATATTCATATGTAAATATTACTATTACCAGGTGCTGGTTGAAGAATTGAGTGTAAACATATCGTCATCGAATACGTCTACTTACTCTCAAACTGCATTTACTCTGGAAGATTTATTTAACAATCACAAAACGTTTCTCAGGGAACACAATATATCAGCAGCATATAGGTATTCCAATGGGTACTAATTGTGTACCCCTGTTGGCTGACATGTATCTGTTCTCTTATGAATATGACTATATGCAGGCGCTTTCAAAAACCGATCCATTCAAAGCCCGTTCCTTCTCATTCACCAAACGCTATATAGACGATCTTGTCGCTGTGGATAATCGCTATATAAATGACGCAGTGAAGGGTATATATCCACCTTCACTGGATTTGAAGGAAAGTACAGATAGCCCTACAGGCACATCATATTTAGATCTCTATCTCTATAAAAATGAAGCGGGCATTCTCTGCTGTCGACTTTATGACAAAAGAGATGATTACAATTTCGACTTCGTAAACTATCCCTTTCTGGATAGTAATATTCCAGTGGGACTTGCATATGGCGTATACATATCTCGCTTAGTAGCATTTGCTAGATCCTGTGTTAAATGTGATGATTTTAATCACCGTCACAAAACATTGTTGCAGAAACTTATAAAACAGGGCTATTCCACAAAGCGCCTCCACTCAAAGTTTCTCAAATTTGGCGATACATATCGCATGCTGATAGCAAAATACGAACGTAGCGTGCAAGATCTATGGCGCTACGTTTCGTAACTTGTGTCTAATTCCGCTTAACCCAGGGCTAGGGGCCGTATGAACCCATGTACTTCAAGATCCTCATGGTACTCATATGAACAGTCACAATCAAAGCGTGACTGAGATACATCTTTTTTTTTAGATGACGACTCTATAACGAATATTATGGATTAAGAATACTGATCAGCGATACGGTTTTGATATTTTTGGAACATCATGATGTCTTGCCGGCATCATTGAAAACTGTTGACCGCTTGTCTCTTGCAGGAAACAAGCCTATGTTTATGTATACTATGATTGTCTTTTGAATTTGGTGCTAATATGGAATATGGAATATGTCTTTGGATTATGGACGCGGATATTCTCTAATGGACGACGGCTGGATTATGAATGACGGACTAGACGCTTGTAATTTGTCTTCCAACCAAACATTACGATGTACCGCAAGTATACTGGACTCCCAAAATGCATAAATCACCATACAAAGCTAGATTCATAGCTGGTTCTAGAAGCTGCACCACCAAGCTTCTTTCAATCCTGTTGATGAGGGCCCTTCAGGAGGTAAAAGCATTTTGGGATAGGTATTGCGCCACTATTTTTAAAAATTCTGGCGTTGAATGTATGTGGATATTGAAAAACTCAAAATGTCTTACGGAAGAACTTGATGCTAAAGGTCACATACCGTACAGACATGTATCCACATGGGATTTCTCGACTCTCTACACTACAATCTCTCATCAGGACCTTATTGATCGTCTAAGTTCATTAATAGTATCTGTGTTCAAGAAAACTGATCGTAGATATATTAATGTCGGAAGCCATAAAGCATTCTTTAGCTCGACTACATACAAGAGATATCATTCATGGGATGTTTCTTTGTTGATAGAGTTGCTTGAATTTCTCATTAAAAATATCTATGTGAAATTTGGCAACGCAATATATCAACAGCATAGAGGTATTCCAATGGGTACTAATTGTGCACCCCTATTGGCTGACCTATATCTGTTCTCTTATGAATATGACTATATGCAGGCGCTTTCAAAACCGATCCATTCAAAGCCCGTTCCTTCTCATTCACCAAACGCTATATAGACGATCTTCTCGCTGTGGATAATCGCTATATAAATGACGCAGTGAAGGATATATATCCACCTTCACTGGATTTGAAGGAAACTACAGAAAACCCTACAGGCACATCGTATTTAGACCTATATCTCTATAAAAATGAAGCGGGCCTTCTCTCTCGTCGATTGTATGACAAAAGAGATGATTACAATTTCGACATCGTAAACTATCCCTCTCTGGACAGTAATATTCCAGTGGGACCTGCATATGGCGTATACATATCACGCCTAGTAGCATTTGCTAGATCCTGTGTTAAATGTGACGATTTTAATCAACGTCACAAAACAATGTTGCAGAAACTTATAAAACAGGGCTACACCACCAAGCGTCTCCACTCAAAGTTTCTCAAATTTGGCGATACATATCGCATGCTGATAGCAAAATACGAGCGCAGCGTGCAAGATCTATGGCGTTATGTTTCGTAACATGTGTCTAATTCCGCTTAACCCGGGGCTAGGGGCCGTATGAACCCATGCACTTCAAGATCCTCATGGTGGTCGTACGAACAGCCACAATCAAAGCGTGACTGAGATACATCTTTCTTTAGATGACGACTTTACAACGAATATTATGGATTAAGAATACTGATCAGCGATACGGATTTGACATTTTTGGAACATCATGATGTCTTGCCGGCATCATTAAAAACTGTTGGCCGCTTCTCTCTTGCAGGAAACAAGCCTATGTTTATGTATACTATGATTGTCTTTTTGAATTTAGTGCTATACTGTTATATGGAATATGGAATAGGTCTTAAAATTATGGACGCGGATATTCTCTAATGGACGACGGCTGAATTATGAATGATGGACCAGACGCTTGTAATATGTCAGCGTCTTCTCCAATCGCACATGTGTTGTTTTTTATATACCCAGAGTAGCAAGTAATCATTAGGGATCTATGGATTTATACGAACCGACCTTTTAACCAATCACAATTTCAATATCGAAGACAAATTATATTATGGAATAATAAATATATTTATCCATTTTACAAGCTATTTGTGTATGTACATTATGTAGAGGAGTTATATAGATGTAAAAGTAGATGGAGTAGTTATATTTATAGCCTTAAAGGTTATACCAAATGACTCTATACTACTTTGCATTAAAACATACCCAGTAGTGTTCCAAACAACAAATTAGTATTTTTTTCTTGAATAATGTCGTCGAAGTGGGTTTTAGGACACGAATAGCACACATGTGGGGGAAAACGTATTGGAGCCATGACCTCTGGTGCATGACGTCACAACCTGATTACGATTGCCCGTAAACGTCATAGTCTATGACGTCGGGCGTTGTTACGAAAGATTCACCCAACTGTGGGAGTTTTAGTGTGATGTCGGTGACATTTGGACGTCACAACAGGCATTTGAGCGAGATCGTAATCAGGTTGTGACGTCACAGGTCAAGCGGTCACAGCTTTCGCCGTTTTGAAAGAGGCATGAAATTGTCGCACTTTACTGCTGCTATTTCCAACCTTGGGCAGTTTGAAAACATACAAAAATGTAAAACAAGTCTATATAATCACCTCTACAACAATTTAGCACAAAAAAGTAGCAGATTTTGAGACCATTTTGTATAACCTTTAACCAACACCTGGCAAGCTTTAATATGTTTATTATAGTAATATTTACTCATGAATATGAAAGTAATATTTACAATTATATTATTATATTATTTAGAATCCTCCGTATTCTGATCTGAATGTGAGGTGCCGAGGAAGTCTTTCCTGTGCCATATGTCGAAGAAGATATATGTCGTAAAACATTAAACAGCGAGAATCGAATTATATATATAAACAGATGGTGAATAGAAAAAGTTAAGTAAATATAGTCTGATATTATGTAGTTGTACCATTAAATATGAATCTGGCTTTATAACGTTGCAGGGATCTGTACATTGTCTTTTCTCTGTAGACTCGATAAATTGCCAATACGGTTCTACATTACATCATCCTTCAACCCTCTCGTTTTGTGAGAGGGGCGTGGCACACTGGGCTAGAGTTTTAGTACTGTTAATGCAGGCGACTGGTACCATACGTTCAGAGATATAAAATTCGTTCCTGTCATTCTGTTGACTCTTTTACGCCCAGCAAACATTTCGAAAATGTCACGGTCTTGGAATGTCACGGTCTTGGAATGTCACGGTCTAGGAATGTCACGGTCTTGGAATGTCACGGTCTTGGAATGTCACGGTCTTGGAATGTCACGGTCTTGGAATGTCACGGTCTTGGAATGTCACGGTCTTGGAATAAACGTAGATCGATAGGACAAACATAAAATTCGCGTAATTTTCTTTATAACAGCTGATCTTTCCATGATCAAAGACAACCGATCGGCAGTTCTCAGTTCTATAGATATAAATATATATATACCGTGTAACAGTATATGTAATCCTTTCCTCGTGTTCTTCCTGTTCTTCTGTTCTCAGTACATTGTATCGCCTGTGAAATCATATCGGGGTAGGAGATAACGTGTTTTAATGATAGCTGGAGATTGGACAGATTATAGTCACTGGATGAAATGAGAGAATAGTAAACGTATGACTGTAAGCTAATCTAACATCCTAATGTATAATGTTATATATCTTCACGATATCCTTTGATAGTCACGAGAACAATATATCAGGGATACTGAGAAGACTACGAGATCTATATTAGATCCACATCGACTGCCATAGATGTGGATTTTTCTATTATCGAGATAGGAACAATAGCCTAACTATGACCCATGTAATATAGTGCAATATTGTCATGGTATTGTAGTTTATTATTAGACACTGGATATTTCTAGAATAATAGAGCTACGTAGGCTTGTTTACGTGGGTTAATCGCTTCGATCGCCAGATAATGTAATGCATATTCGAGAGGCTTCTTGATTTGGTAGAATGTACTGGAATGCCACATAGAGTATAAATAGCCCGACAGTCAGTCATTCGAGAGGAAATTCAAACGGCTTTTCTGTGGGTGCATTATACTACAAGCGTCCAGTCCGCCATTCATAATTCAGCCGTCGTCCATTAAAGAATATCCGCGTCCATAATCCAAAGACCTATTCCATATCCATATAACAGTGTTAGCACCAAATTCAAAAAAGACAATCATAGTATACATAAACATAGGCTAGTTTCCTGCAAGAGAGAAGCGGTCAACAGTTTTCAATGATGCCGACAAGACATCATGATGTTCCAAAAATATAAAATCCGTATCGCTGATCAGTATTCTTAATCCACATGATATTCGTTGTAAAGTCGTCGTCTAGAGGAGATGTATCTCAGTCACGCTTTGATTGTGTCTGTTCATATGAACGCTATGAAGATCTTGAAGTACATGGGATCATATGGCTCCTTGCCCCGGGTTAAGCGAATTTAGACACAAGTTACGAAACGCCATAGATCTTGCACGCTACGCTCTTATTTTGCTATCAGCATGCGATATGTATCGCCAAATTTGAGAAACTTGGAGTGGAGGTGCATGATGATATAGTTATGTTTCACAAGTTTCTGCAACTATTTTTTTGGCGTTAATTAAAATCGTCACACTTAACACAGAATCTAGTAAATTTTGAATACGCCGTATGCAAGTCCCTCAGGTATATTACTATGCAGATAGAGATAGTGTACGATGTCGAAATTTTAATCATCGCTTTTGTGGTAAAGTCGACCGAGGCTCGCTTCATTTTTATAGAAAATATAGGTTTAAATAATATTTGCCGCTATGGTCATCTGTAGTTTCCTTCAAATCCAGTGAAGGTGGATATATATCCTTCACTGCGTCATTTATATAGCGATTATCCACAGAACGAAGATCGTCTATATAGCGTTTGGTGAATGAGACGAAACGAGCTTCGAAATAATCTCTTTTTGAAAGCGTCTGCATATAGTCGTATTCATAGGAGAACAGATATCGGTCAGCCAAAAGGGGTGCACAATTAGTACCCAATGGAGTACCTGTGTGCTGTTGATATATTGTATTGCCATCTTTCACATAGATATTATTAATGAGAGATTTGAGCAAATCTATAACAAAGAAACATCTCATCGATGATGTCCCTCGTATGTAGTAGAGCTAAAGAATGTTTTGTGGCTTCTGAGATTAATATATCGGCGATCAGTTCTCTTGAACACCGATACTATTAATGAACTAAGACGGACAATAAGGACGTCATGAGTGATTGTAGTATAGAGAGTCGAGAAATCCCATGAGTAAACTATCATGCCTGTACGGTATGTGACCTTTAGCATCAAGTTCTTCCGTAAGATATTTTGAGTTTTTCAATATTCACATGCATTCAATGTCAGAGTTCTAAGAAATAGTGACGTAATAACTTTCCCAAAATGCTTTTACCTCCTGAAGGGCTCTCGTCAACAGGGTTGACAAGGTCAATCTAAGTGAATGTTCGATCGATTTCTTGGCGCTTTGTGCATCGATTATCATAATTACCGATTCTGTTGGGCCGTGTTTAATGGAGAATCGGTGATTAATAATAGAGAAACGTGGTAGTTTACTCAAGGTGTTCGAGGGATCGCCCTGGTATAGAGATTCTATGAAGCGCCAAAAAAGCTCGAAGTGACTTTAGTGTACGAGAAAAAGGTTTTCCTATGAAGTATATTAGAAAGCGAATAATGGTAATTCATTGCTTATTTACTTTCATCTATTGATCAGAGCGGTGCCTATCAAATGCAAACACAGACACGACTAACATTGGGCTTTGTGATAATCCTTTGACAGCAATATCAATAAATGGTCACAGTGTATCTTGCGTTAAGCCAGAGAGAAAAGAAATCTGACACGTAGGGACGGTTCATTCATGTTAGAATTTCAGAAATACAAACATATAGATGTACGTCGGTTAGAAAACAACAGCCCTTTGTATATTCTTACTATCGAAGTAAGCTAATCCAGTACGTTCTCTCGATCGAGCCATCATATAACAATGTATGTTTGTCACGTGTGCGTAATGTACTTTGCCCACAGTTTCAATATAGCTTTGAATAGACTTGTTCTTCGCAAACAATGTATGTACGCAAAGTGGGGACAAAGTGGTGCCAGGGGTTAGTTTCCTCATCAAAAACCGTAATAAAGGCGCGGCTAATATATCAAGAATACGACTTAGAATCCCCCATAGATAGGTCTTAATGCGAGCTGCCGATGGAGGCTTTCCTGGTGAGTTATATGGTTGCTTTTAAGTAACCAGGCGTCGTAATTTTTCTCCATCTGTTTACATATCTCACCAATTTATTATCTGTATATGACTGAGATTAACAGTCGAGCAGAATCCTGAGGCCGTTCTCTGTGCATGTAATCTGACAAATTATTGTCTTGGTGAGAAATTTATCACACAACGATTGCAGGTTATTTTTCTGTGGGTTCTTGCATTTACTATTTACTATTTTTACCTCATGTTGAAGCGTTTACTCCATCAGACGACCTAGATCCTCGTCCATTAACATCAGATTAGTTATTAATTTCAGCTGATCTGTCATCGCAGCTCCCGAGCTAGATTATCTTATTCCGCTTAAGGGGCCGTGTGGTTACTTCGTAGTTTCCACATGAACATCTGTAATAAAGAACGGGATACCAAGGCTAAGGCTTAGAATACTCCGTATTCTAGTCTGAATGTGGTGTGCCAAGGGGGCTTTCCTGTGGAGACACATGGCTGCTATTTAGCCGCCAGACGTCGTCAGTTCTCCCCACCTCTTATATATATCTCACCAATAACAAATGCTTGGATTGAAAAGCAGAATATCTTGTTTTAAACATCAATATGTCACGCCGCGTACGTTCAACGAAGATCATAAAAGCCAGCAGATAACTTTACTCCAATAAAGACATTCTGCCAGTGTGTCGTTGACTAGAAAAGTTCACGAAGGCATGGTTGCTAACAAACAGCTATAAACCGTCCTACAGGACTCCAGTATGCCAAAGAAATTACAATTCCCCTTGGATTCAATAGACACTGAGATTTGCTCGAGGTAAACCTGGAACGTTTGGTTGCCATGACGTCTAAAATAAAAACCACTCAAAGAAGCAAGCAATCCACATAATACCTCCAACAAGACAAAAGACATATTGGCCCTGTCAGTTTGAATTCTGCTTCCCATAATCCCATACAGCTGGGATTTGGTTGCTGACATCTGTAAGGTTCAGTCGGAAAACGAATCTGGTGAGGTGTTGGGCGATACACCTTGAGTATATACTGTAATCCAAAGAAATGGGCACGAGAAAACAAGCTAAGGAATCACTTGCTAAATGTCAACCTGCACTCCAGGAAGAACAAATCACAGGGAAATTCAGTTTTTTTATAAATAACCTTTATCCGTTTCTTGGCGACATAATATGGTGTGGATTTATTGCGCTCCCAAATTGATTTTCGCCTTTATAATGCATCAGAGGTTGGTTTGGTATAATTACAAGCGTCTAGTCCGTCATCCATAATTCAGCCGTCGTCCATTAGAGAATATCCGCGTCCATAATCCAAAGACCTATTCCATATTCCATATATCAGTATTAGCACCAAATTCAAAAAGACAATCATAGTATACACAAACATAGGCTTGTTTCCTGCAAGAGAGAAGCGGTCAACAGTTTTCAATGATGCCGGCAAGACATCACGATGTTCCAAAAATATCAAATCCGTATCGCTGATCAGTATTCTTAATTCGTAATTCGTTGTAAAGTCGTCATCTAAAGAATGATGTATCTCAGCCACGCTTTGATTGTGACTGTTCATATGAGTACCATGAGGATCTTGAAGTACATGGGTTCATACGGCCCCTAGCCCCGGGTTAAGCGGAATTAGACACAAGTTACGAAACGTAGCGCCATAGATCTTGCACGCTACGTTCGTATTTTGCTATCAGCATGCGATATGTATCGCCAAATTTGAGAAACTTTGAGTGGAGGCGCTTGGTGGAATAGCCCTGTTTTTATAAGTTTCTGCAACAATGTTTTGTGACGTTGATTAAAATCGTCACATTTAACACAGGATCTAGCAAATGCTACTAAGCGAGATATGTATACGCCATATGCAGGTCCCACTGGAATATTACTATCCAGAAAGGGATAGTTTACGATGTTGAAATTGTAATCGTCTCTTTTGTCATAAAGTCGACGAGAGAGAATGCCCGCTTCATTTTTATAGAGATATAGATCTAAATATGATGTGGCTGTAGGGCTGTCTGTAGTTTCCTTCAAATCCAGTGAAGGTGGATATATATCCTTCACTGCGTCATTTATATAGCGATTATCCACAGCGAGAAGATCGTCTATATAGCGTTTGGTGAATGAGAAGGAACGGGCTTTGAATGGATCGGTTTTTGAAAGCGCCTGCATATAGTCATATTCATAAGAGAACAGATACAGGTCAGCCAACAGGGGTGCACAATTAGTACCCATTGGAATACCTATATGCTGCTGATGTATTGTGTTGCCAAATTTCACATAGATATTTTTAATGAGAAATTCAAGCAACTCTATAAACAAAGAAACATCCCATGAATGATATCTCCTGTATGTAGTAGAGCTAAAGAATGCTTTATGGCTTCCGACATTAATATATCTACGATCAGTTTTCTTGAACACAGATACTATTAATGAACTTAGACGGTCAGTAAGGTCCTGATGAGGGATTGTAGTATAGAGAGTCGAGAAATCCCATGTGGATACATATCTGTACGGTATGTGACCTTTAGCATCAAGTTCTTCCGTAAGACATTTTGAGTTTTTCAATATTCACATACATTCAACTCCAGAGTTCTTAGAAATAGTGGCACAATATCTTTCCCAAAATGCTTTTACATTCTGAAGTTACAAGCGTCTAGTCCGTCATTCATAATCCAGCCGTCGTCCATTAGAGAATATCCGCGTCCATAATCCAAAGACCTATTCCATTTTCCATATAACAGTATTAGCACCAAATTCAAAAAGACAATCATAGTATACATAAACATAGGCTTGTTTCCTGCAAAGAGAGAAGCGGTCAACAGTTTTCAATGATGCCGGCAAGACATCATGATGTTCCAAAAATATCAAATCCGTATCGCTGATCAGTATTCTTAATCCATAATATTCGTTGTAAAGTCGTCATCTAAAAAATGATGTATCTCAGTCACGCTTTGATTGTGACTGTTCATATGATTACCATGATGATCTTAAAGTACATGGGTTCATACGGCCCCTAGCCCCGGGTTAAGCGGAATTAGACACAAGTTACGAAACGTAGCGCCATAGATCTTGTACGCTACGTTCGTATTTTGCTATCAGCATGCGATATGTATCGCCAAATTTGAGAAACTTTGAGTGTAGGCGCTTGGTGGAATAGCCCTGTTTTTTAAGTTTCTGCATCAATGTTTTGTGACGTTGATTAAAATCGTCACATTTAACACAGGATCTAGCAAATGCTACTAAGCGAGATATGTATACGCCATATGCAGGTCCCACTGGAATATCACTGTCCAGAAAGGGATAGTTTACGATGTCGAAATTGTAATCATCTCTTTTGTCATAAAGTCGACGAGAGAGAATGCCCGCTTCATTTTTATAGAGATATAGATCTAAATATGATGTGCCTGTAGGGCTATCTGTAGTTTCCTTCAAATCCAGTGAAGGTGGATATATATCCTTCACTGCGTCATTTATATCCAGACGAAGGGCCCTCGTCAATAGGGTTGAAAGAAGCTTGGTGGTGCAGCTTCTAGAACCAGCTATGAATCTAGCTTTGTATGGTGATTTATGCATTTTGGCAGTCCAGTATAGTTTTGGTATGTCGTTATGATTGGTTGGAAGACAAATACCTCTTTCCCTGAGAAACTGTTTGTGATTGTTAAATAAATCTTCCAGAGCAAATGCAGTTTGGGAGTAAGTAGACATATTTGATGAAGATGTGTCTACACTCAATTCTTTAACCAGCACCTGGTAATAGTAATATTTACATATGAATATTATATTATTCGGAGCTTTGTCTGCTGGGACTATGACGAATTTACTCTGGAGTTTTGCTAGAACTTCTTGCGAATTGAGGTTTCTCAGTACTTGTTTTGCTTGAGGAAGAGTACTTCTGTCAATATGGCGGATTGTTTCAACGACCTTGCTCTTGGTGAGGTCCAGCCAATCAGCGAGTACTGTAGGTTCAACTTTTTCTCGCTTAGACCAATCCATAACGTACTGGTCCAATGCAGACAGGACTATCTTCTGGTCGGCCTTCAGATTTATTCTTCTTGGCTCTCTATATTTAGGTCCTTTCATCAGGATTAATTTCAGATCCTTATCACTCACCATATCAAGAGCACCAGTCACAATATGTTTGCTTGGTGTATAAATAAAGTTCGATGATTCACAATCACAACTATAGCCTCCTGCCGTGTATAAGTTCCAGTCAAACTCCTTGACAGCATTGTAGTAATTGAATATTTTGGTGGCTATAGATTTAGTATACTTATATGAAATGCAAGGAGGTTCTGTGAACTTAAAATAGTTTGGTACAGCGTTGCGTACCGCTGGATCATTCAGGATTCGAGGTAAATTAATGATGTCCAGTCCTTTATCTAAGTAGTTGAGTTTCAAGAAAAGCCGATCTTGAGAGATTTCGATTATGTTCGCTGGACGATACAACCGAAAATACGCTATATCTTGACATACTTTAATGATTTTTGATGGTATTATATTTCCTGAAGACGCAGATTGTTGTATATCTCTGGCTATTTGATCTACAGCTCTCAGAGGTAACGCATACAGAACTGTACGTAAGCTATGTATACTATTGGGTGTGTTAGTTAAACCCACTAAGTAATTAAAAGTGATATGATCGTGAATCATCGAACTATTAAACTTTCGCCAACCATGGCTGCGATGTCTCCGTTGATGAGGTTTAAATAGTTGGGTAATGTTGGATATATTTGAACGGCGGTTTGTAGCATTGGCGAACCCACTGACATTATCATTTAAACCAAACGGAAACACTGACCCAAGTTCTAGCATCCAGAATAATTCCCGCTCTCGGATTTTTCTCTCAAATCCAAATGGGGAATCCTTAGTAGATGGATAGACGACGTCTATGATCTGAATACTAAAGTTATCCCAGCCATGGTCGGGTTCAGAAAAATGTTTACCTATAAGCAATTGCTTTTTCCTAGCGGATTTTCTGTGACCGTTCACCCTAAGATGGAGTCTTTGGGTGGTCTTGCCAACATACTGTTGACCACACTTCTTACAGGAAACTAAGTAAATACAGTTTGTAGTAGAACAACTAAGATCAACATACGAGTTAACAGAATATGAGTTACCAGTTAACGCGGAACTAAATGAAGCTGAAGTATTGAAGAGTGGACATATAGGTATTCCAATGGGTACTAATTGTGCACCCCTGTTGGCTGACCTGTATCTGTTCTCTTATGAATATGACTATATGCATGCGCTTTCAAAAACCGATCCATTCAAAGCCCGTTCCTTCTCATTCACCAAACGCTATATAGACGATGTTCTCGCTGTGGATAATCGCTATATAAATGACGCAGTGAAGGATATATACCCACCTTCACTGGATTTGAAGGAAACTACAGATAGCCCCACAGGCACATCATATTTAGATCTATACCTCTACAAAAATGAAGCGGGCATTCTCTCTCGTCGACTTTATGACAAAGAGATGATTACAATTTCGACATCGTAAACTATCCCTTTCTGGATAGTAATATTCCAGTGGGACCTGCATATGGCGTATGCATATCTCGCTTAGTAGCATTTGCTAGATCCTGTGTTAAATGTGATGATTTTAATCAACGTCACAAAACATTGTTGCAGAAACTTATAAAACCGGGCTATTCCACCAAGCGCCTCCACTCAAAAATTTCTCAAATTTGGCGATACATATCGCATGCTGATAACAAAATACGAACGTAGCGTGCAAGATCTATGGCGCTACGTTTCGTAACTTGTGTCTAATTCCGCTTAACGCGGGGCTAGGGGCCGTATGAACCCATGCACTTCAAGATCCTCATGGTACTCACATGAACAGTCACAATCAAAGCGTGACTGAGATACATCATTCTTTAGATGACGACTTTGCAACGAATATTATGGATTTAGTATACTGATCAGCGATACGGATTTGATATTTTTGGAACATCATGATGTCTTGCCGGCATCATTGAAAACTGTTGACCGCTTCTCTCTTGCAGGAAACAAGCCTATGTTTATGTATACAATGATTGTCTTTTTGAATTTGGTGCTAATACTGATATATGGAATATGGAATAGGTCTTTGGATTATGGACGCGGATATTCTCTAATGGACGACGGCTGGATTATGAATGACGGACTAGACGCTTGTAATTTTAACCTGTGTATGCCTGGATTCTGCTGGTGGACAAGTTGTCCCCTGCACACCCTACACTCATAATGGATACAATACAAAGAAATAATATTAAGACAGACCCGAGGAACCTTAGTGCAGGTTTCTCGGCCGAGTCTCTAATAGTTCGAAATGGACTAAGACCTTTTTCAATCCAAATGACAGATATATTTCTGACAGCAAAGCAAGGCCACGACATCAAACCTTGTAATATTGCGCTTGATGATTGTTTAGCACCGAATTCTACATGTAATAATTTCAAAATTTCTAAGTGTGGACATCGTGGATGTCTCACGTGCCCACTCTTTAATACGTCAGCTTCATTTAGTTCCGCGTTAACTGGTAACTCATATTCTGTCAACTCGTATGTTGATCTTAGTTCTTCTACTACAAACTGTATTTATTTAGTTTCCTGTAAGAAGTGTGGTCAACAGTATGTTGGCAAGACCACCCAAAGACTCCATCTTAGGGTGAACGGTCACAGAAAATCCGTTAGGAAAAAGCAATTGCTTATAGGTAGACATTTTTCTGGACCCGACCATGGCTGGGATAACTTTTGTATTCAGATCATAGACGTCGTCTATCCATCTACTAAGGATTCCTCCTTTGGATTTGAGAGAAAAATCCGAGAGCGGGAATTATTCTGGATGCTAGAACTTGGGTCAGTGTTTCCGTTTGGTTTAAATGATAATGTCAATGGGTTCGCCAATGCTACAAACCGCCGTTCAAATATATCCAACATTACCCAACTATTTAAACCCCATCAACGGAGACAACGCAGCCATGGTTGGCGAAAGTTTAATAGTCCGATGATTCACGATCATATCACTTTAAATT